>VDFB02096826.1:0-36657 GCA_007258455.2 Sequoia sempervirens
AGAAAAAACAACTTAAAGCAATTCAAGAAAATAAGAACCTAACATTAGGATTTTCTAAATCCAATCAAATCTATAATATATTGCATGAAATTAATCAACTAAAGTATAATACATTTTTCAATCAATATGAAAATTAAAACTAATAATTAACTCCTATTCCAAATTCATGCATTATAATGAAATTTTTGATTTCTTTACTTAATACATTTCATTATAAAAATATCAAATTCATGATTTTCATACACTAATCAACAATATTACACATTTAAATAAATACACATTCAAATCATTATAATTGAATATTTATTTAAATATAAACAAATTATAAATCTATTTATATATATATACAATACATATATATATAATATATATTATATATAATATATATATTATATATAAAAATAAACAATAAACAATAAATAAAAGCTTATAATAAGATGAAGGGTTGGCTACCACACACAGCCGAACCCTTAGTGGGGCACTGTTGTGCAGGCAAGGTCGGTGCTACCTATGACAACCAATAAGAAGCTTTTAACTACATTATTTAAAATTAATTAAATAAGCATTGAATCATTAAGAACATTAATCTAACATTAATTTCACAAAATAAACCTTGTATAAACATATAAAAAGGAAAATTTAGATGTGACAACCAAACATATCGGACATAAACTTACAACACGTTGTGACTAGGTTTGTGGCTAGACTAGGAAAAACCTCGTTACTATCTCCCAATCAACATTACCATTGAGCCTAGACATGCTCAGACCTGTGAAACTAGGTAGAGTTGATGTCATGTACCTATAATCCTGCAATCAAACATATATCGTACATGTATATACATAATCCATGATTCAAACACATCATGAAGAGAAAATTGTGGAAATCATAGGGCACTCGCAAGCGAGTGATGCAATTCCCTTCTCCTCACCAATACAATGTCACATCGAACTGAGAAAATGAATATCAATTAATCTACCATGAGCATATATAGCAATATCATCTCAAGTAAACATTTATGCTAACATAAAACATATCAGAAATAATCACCACCAAATAGTGTATCATCACATCATAAAATAAATCCACCATCGCTCTACTGTCAGGGTTCAAATACATCAAAACAAAGTATCAGGGTCTATCAAAGTAAAAACATACTGTCATAAAACATAAACAAAATGGAGGGGTACTACAAACCTAGTCAAACCTTTACCCTAGTATAGTGAGTCGTCAGTTCATGTATTGGTCTTATTCTTTATCCATGTTGGTCTTGGTATTTTATTATCGTGAAAAGTTTAATTGTGAGGATTAAATTATATGTTTGATTAAGTATCTAATTAATTTTTATTATGAATGTGGAAACTTTCTAATAAATAAATTAATTAATTTACTTTATGTTATAAGGTAATTTTAATTATTAGATTAAATGTGAATTAAAATTAATAAGTGATTTAAATGTGATTTGAATTAAATTTAAATTATTTTAATTTTAAATGCATGTTATTGGGAAAAGATCTTGGAAATATCTTGGTTGTTAAAGAAAAGATATTTGTTGTGTTAACTAGAAGTTTGAAGGTTTTGGTTTCTAATTGTCTTAAAATTGATTTCCGAAGATATTGATTGAAATGGGGAGAAAAAGAGGAAGTTATTTTCACGGGAAAGAAAAGAGAGAGGTTTTGGAAATGGTAGAATTTTTTTGAGGTTTGAAGAAATTTTTAATCTTGGAAGCTCTTTGATAATTTTAGGAAACTAGTTTTGTTGTATTCTTGGTTCTAGAGTATTTTCTATTCTCTAGGAAGTGGCAATTCTTTTGGAGGAAGCATTGGCAATTGAAGATTGAAGGGAAGCTCAACATCAAAACTTTGAATGAACTGATCGTCTAGAATAGGTTCTTTATTGCTTTGTGAATTTTAATTTGAAAGAGATATTTAATTATTATTATATTGCAAATTGGAAAAGTTTAGAAGATGATTTCTTTTATTTTAGAAGCTTTTGTTTTTTGAAAGAAATTGTCGTGAATGTTTACAGCCTCACAGAAAATTATTATAAGCAATAGAAAATTTCAAAAGAAAACAATAGAAATATTTATAAATCTCTATAAAATTGAATTGTAATCTTTGTTAGTCAAATTGACATGCATTGTTCTTTGCCTTGAGTTTTATCAGACTTGTTCGCTATGTTTACTTGGGCAGTTAGCCTTTTTTTTTTTAATGTTGTCAATTAAATGGGTTGGTATTCAATGTCTATTACGAGGTAGTGATAAATGCATATTAGATGCATATAAGCTTATATGTTGAGTGGGATGCATGTTATATCACATATTGTGCTTTACTTTTTACTCCTTTGCACGTATAGATCGGCCAAGCGGGACTCCCTTACCGTCGATAGTTATTGAGAGCATTGTGGTTAGCTGGTTGTGATTCGTTAACTCTTGAGCTTCCAACACTACTTTGGTTTACCCTCATGTCAAGACATCTAGCCTACATTATAGGAAACCTCCTGCTAGATTGCATGCATATTCAACTGTCCATAGGTATTTAGAAGTTAGTCCTTTATAGTTATTAACATGTAGCCGCTGGTTTTGTGCAATATATACTCATAAGTGTTCATTACCATCGAACTATTATTAATTAGCCAATAGGCTATTCTATGTGGGGAACCCCACCGGCATTTCCCCTAGTCTGACACCGGTGGGAACCCCCATGAAAGGCGTGTTCATTGTTTCTAACCACCTTGGCCACCGGGACCCTCTATGTACGATGCCATAGCTGGCACATTTAATTATCTCAGTCACGCTGTGGTGAGAAAAAAGCTCAAGTCCGAGGAGGATTCATCTATGGCATTTTCAAAATTACTGAGGTGGATGTTTTCATTTGCACTTTTTGTTTCAACGTATGAGCACCTGGGGGTTGCAGTGTGGCCCCTTTTTTTGCTTGTGGGATTCATTATGCACATAGCTCAAAAAATGGTAGGGTTTCTCGGTGACTAAAACATTGGAAAAATGGGCTTGGCAACCACACTCAAGGCGATATCACAGGTTTGGAGGGGCCGAAGCCTGTGGAAGAGGGATTCCTGGTTGCTGATCTAGAGCCGAGCTAGCAGGTACATAACACATTGTGTACTTAAACACCTCCCTACTTTGATCACTATTTGGCTCATAAGCATGATGATCATCAACTTTGTCACCGAAAGAAGGCAGTATAGAAGAGTAATTATGTAGAGCGCGTGGGGCTAAACCAGTTGATTATTGATAATGATATTCCAAAATTAATGGACACTTACACTGTTAAATTTTATGGGATGGTATTGCAGCAACTAGATTCAATTGCCAAGTAATACAATATGATAGATTTTGCGGATTCTTTCAAGCATTATTTGCTTGCTCCTAATCCGTCCCATGATAATTTGATGTTTTCTTCTGTCCCGGCCATACCCTCTCATCCCTTCACTCTGAAGCTTCAAAGAATTTGTATCAAAGCTCAAACAGATATTTCATTGCAATTTATACTAAATTGGAGGCCTTATTTAAGGATATTCAAATCTGTAGGGATGATTTGGTCGTGAAGGTCAAGAACTTTGCACTGCAGAGTATAGATGTCATAAAGAATGTTTTTGCCAATAGTACTATCCTATTCACAGGAGGCACAAACTTTGTGTTGTTTGTTCTTGTCTCAATTGCCTCTGGTGCTACTGGCATTTTGAATTTCCTGTTTCAATCAATGGTGTTTTTCTTGTTGTTTTATTATTTGAGTACTTTGGAGTCTGGCGGTGTGATGGAACATGTTTTGGGTATGTTGCCTATGTCCAAGATGACAAGAAGCAGGTGTGCCGAAGTTCTGGACCATGCTCTGATCAGTGTGCTATTGGCCACTACAAAAATGGCCTTCTTTCAAGCAGCAGTGACATGACTTCTCTTCCGATTCTTTCAGATACATTTTGTGTACATGTCTACTTTGCTTGTTTTTACCAGTGCTCTATTGCCTATATGTCCATGTTGGGTGTCTTAGTGCAAATGGGCATACGCCTCCACAGGCATATCGAGGATTGTTCAACTGATCTGCAGTCATACCTAACTTGTCTTGTTTTCCTTCAATCTCGGCTCATCCATAGGTACAATTTTTGCATGCATTCCTCTTTGTAGCAACTTCACAGTCACCAACTGCATAGCAAAACAAAATTCAACAAACTAAAATTTTAACACTAAAATGACTTGCCCTCCAAATCATATACATTACAGTGTATGTTAATGGAAAATGAAGAAAACGGTTATCTCTATAGCTAACCAGCGGGCAAGACAGGTCTTTTCAAGTCTTCTTTAGACAGAAGACTGTCCTCATCTATGAGATCCTCCAAATTATCTTCTGATTCCAACTTTACACCTGTTATTTCTAGTTTTGGTAAACTGTATGGTTCTATTACAAACTTTTTCTTGAGAGAAAAGGACAACCCTGTCTTCCATGTGGGCTTTTCTGCTTTTATCTGCAAATGGTAATGGAAGGGACAAGTGATCACTGTCATTCTCAAACTTTATATATATAGATCAATCCTATCAGCATACCATAAATGACTGAAGCCCATTAGATGAACATAGTCCTTCTGTAGAACTGGCGATCTCTTGTTCTATAAAACCTGCCAACAGAAGATCTCGTTCTAGGCTGGCATGCATTTGTGCTACTTGCTATTCAAAAGATGTAAGGACAAACATATTTCTCAATAAAAGAAATTTAATCCCCAACCTATTGTCCTTTGCAATAAAATTTCTACTATGAAATAAAGCCTTTGAACTGAAAAATCTGTAAAATCTATATGAACACAAGGCTCTCTTGTTTTGCAACTCTCGCCAACTCCCCTAGCCAACTCAATTTATCAAATTTATTCCTCTCTCAGATATAAACCACGACATCCAAGGAGGACGAATTGAACTATAACTTTTCCCCTGAAAAAAAAAGAATTATGTTAATGCCTCTGAATGATGAAAATGGGTGAAAGGGGCTAAAAGTAAAGTAAGCCTGCAAGCATAGAATTGGATTGCAAAAGTGTTCCAGTTAAAGAAAGGAAAACTGGTTTATTAAGGGAAGGTGAAAGCGGCGGTAAAGGTAGCGTATCGAATATTTAAAATCAACCAATGATAATCAGATAAATTTTCCTCATTGTTAGTTGCGTTCGTTGACAATTGAAAGCGAGGTGCCGGTGTTTAACAATGATGACACAACATAAAGAAATTGAGAACTACGAAAATCCAAACAAAGTATTATAGAAACCACAAAGCATAGAGAAACTAATGATACCCCCCAGTAAAGGAAAAGCTTGTTTCCTTAGGTCACAGCTAAGCCACACACAATTTGTGGCATATGAAACCTCCTTGTGGAAACCCATATGGGTATTTCTTCCCATTCAACTTCTATATTGTTCAAATTTTGCACCCCTTGATTAGGATGTCATGACCAAGCTCCAGAATAAATCAGATATTGCCCATCTAACTATCATAAGAAAAATAAAATAAAAAAAATTTGATCGCTACAAACAATTATTCCAAAAAAAGTCTTGAAAAGATATTGCCCATCTAATTATCATAAGAAAAAAAAAAGAAAAAATTAATTGCCACAAACAATTATTCCAAAAAATCTTGAAAAGATTTGGTTGCTTGTACAATTTATTTATTAAGATAAAATGTCACTCATTATCAAATAATAAAATTATTTTAAAAGGAGGAAAAGAAATGAAAAATATAAAAAATACTTATTTAAAAAATTTAGAAAAGCTATAAATTGAATCTTCTAAAAAATTATCACAAATGACTATTTTATGTTTTGACAATTATATTTAGCTAATAGGCTATTACGTGGGGGAGCTTTTCCCAGCATGCTCACTGAATCAACACATTCCCCAAAAATAGTTGTGCACATTTCTTCTCCATAGATTTTGTCGCTAATAAAAAATACCAATATATATCAGCCTATCAGCGTAAGCATTGCACCTCATTGGTGCAAGTGCTAGTAGACTACCACCGTCGCTCTATTCTCATCATTCAGTTAAGTTTTGGTTTGTAACAAAGTCTTCAGCCAAGTTCGTGCCTAGTAAATAAGTCATTTCAAAGCTCTGTAGAAAAGAATTGTTTTCTGACAACAACAACCTGAATCTTTACTTCATCTACACTGACCATTATAAAGAAACCATCTCACCATCGCTTCTATTGTGAGCTTGTATGTACACCCCTTTAGACATCGAAACCTTCACAAGGCAATGTAGCTTTGATTGCATTCGAACCGCAAGGTTGATGTGCTATGAATCTTTGGAACGAAAAGAAATTTCTTAAACATAAATACTGCTAGTGCGATTCAATGTTGGCATGTAATGGCCACTGTCTGGAACACCGTATAGTATTCTTATAAGAATTTCTTCCACCTTATTGGCTTGTACCACTCTTGGTGGCGGCTGCATGAATTGGAACCATGACACCGTATATGGGAATCAGAATAGCATCATTTATTGTATTGCCATACTCTTGATAGTTCAAAATAGTTTGTTATGTTAGTATGTGTTTCATTTGACACTTTGCTTTAGATTCCTGTAGATGATCTCTTAGTTGGCTGAGTTTAAGTCACATTGAAATTTGCATGCTTAGACTGTAGAAAACAGCCGCCAACCCCTCCATAGGTAATATGGAACTGTGTGTTTAAGTAATGTGAATTCCCTGTAGCTAATGCAAGTAATTTAGCTTCCATTCACTAGACTTTAAATTGAATGGTATTTTGCCCATGTCTGTGCGTTAAAGTTTAAAAGTAGAAGAGGAAGATCATAGTCTTGGAAAGCTTCACTTTATAGTACAACCCTTAAAATAAGTGAATTAAATTAGACTCTTAAGTTTATGAAGGGGAAGAAAGTAATCGTGGAAATTATTAACTTAAAGTTATGCCTTAAATAAAGGAAAGGGAGTATATTCTCATGTTCATTACAAGGAATTTAAAAAAAATAAAAAAAATGTGTTAGTATGAATAGGTTTCCCTTAGACCATCTCCTTTCTAGGGAGAAGGAAATAATATTGTGTGTATGTAGGAATAATATAATAATTTGTATATAATTATTTTCATATTGATAATTCTTTTAAATTGCTTTTAGGGTAAACTACTTTTGGGGTAAATTATTAATAAGTAAAATAAGTAATAGTTAATTATAAATAAATTGATATAGGTATGTATTTTTATATGTAAGTATGTTTATGGGGAATTACATGAATTAGTAAGGGGTATCTACCTTCTTTGTATTTTATTTTTAAATAAATAAATAAATATATTTGTATGGTTAATTCGTTAAGTAATTATTTTTAAATGAAATTTGGGAAAAGTATAATTGATTTTATAAATTGAATAATATATATATTATATGTATATATAATTAATTTAATTATATATACATATTAAATATATTTATTTAATTGTTGTTATTGTCATGGATGCATGCAAGCACAATTTGTTAACTTTAAATGTTTGATTATTTTAATTGTGGGAATGGAGTTAATTATTATGAGTAGATGTGAAACTGATAGTAAATGTTTAGCTTTATTCTGTTGTTGATTTATTAATTACAATTATGCTTTAACGATGTATTTTAAATATGAGATATTGATCTATTGGATTTAGGAAATCCGAATGGCAGTGATTTTTAATTGCATGAGTTGTTTATTTAAATTACATGTATTTCTATAATTATGAATTGGGGGGATATTTGTTGTAGAGAAAATGTAAGCCTTCCAAAGATTGTTAAATTGTGAAAGGGTTGTTGTATCTTTTGTTCACCCTTTCAGATTTCCTTGGGTAGTGCACATATTTGGGATTCAATATTTGAACATCTGTAGGGATGTGTGAATTAGTTTGAACACCCGATTACTATGAATGGGTTGTGTGATTTAATTTGAGCACCCGGTTACTACGAACAGGATGTGTTGTTCTTTACAGAATGGTTGATATTTGTTATCGTATTTTTGTGCACCTTGTCTACCTTTGGGTTGTGGAATATGTTATTGTGTTGTCAATAGGGGAGTGGCTTTCAATGGGGGATGGGACACAAAGTGGTCCCAGCACAACTTGTGTGAGAGTTAGTTTAATCAGTGGAAATTAAATAACCTATATTAGGTATAGAGTAGCTTAATACATTTAACCAGATAATTTAGCCTCACTCATTGGCTCAAGGGATTTTTTTAGACTCGAGATGAGTCAGGAAGGCCTGGAATGGCAAGATTGTTATCTTGTATTCTCGAAAGATATTGATTCTGCATTGGTGTGCATGTGCGGCCGAAGTTCATGAGAGGTTACCAGAATAACCCAAGATGGGGGCCAGGACCTAGGAAGATCTCCTTAAGATAACCAATGCAACCTTTGTGATGATACTCCTCCTATGAAAATAATCAGTTTGTATTGTACAGTGGTTGTTCTCAATTCAATGATTCTAGAAGCAATGTAACCTTATGTTTTTTGTTTACTAGTATAGTGATGTTTGTATACTACTTGTGTCTAGAGGTAGTAGGATTGTCTTGGTTACTTTTTACTTTCTCCTAGCACGGGAGTTGGGCCTACGGGTACCACATGGTTGGGTGGGTCGTGCACCTTACATTGTTGGGTTTTCTCTTCTTGTTCATGATGGTGGGATCTTCTAGTTTGAGGAGCTCATGTGTTTCTATGGATTTGTACTTCTCTTATATTCATTGTAATAGTGGGACACTATGTATTTGTATTCCTCATTTGTAATCAAGGAAGATTCCTTGTGTTGTAATTGTAACATTATGTATGATCTATATTTTTTATTGGACTAAATGGTATATAATTTTTATATGGTGTTGTATCTATGGAAATATGTGCATTACATTTCTATGTGTTAGATTTATTATGCAATGGGTTAATGTTTTGATGGATGTTGTTTAGCATGAGTTAATTTATTATGCTATGGTTAGTTTAATTAAATGTAAGTTTTGGAATACACATGTAGACACGTTGTGTGGCCTAGAGGATGTACATGTTATAGTATATTACTTTACTTGTTATTGTTACTCTTTTTAAGAAAAAAATTAGTTGTGCTTCCGCAGTGTTGCATCATCCTCTACGTTGCGGGGCGGGGTTTTACACAATCGTAAATTGTTTGAAAAGACACTGATTGAATGATTTAATACTTGAAATTTTCCCAATTACTCATATCCAATTTAGGTTTTAAATTCAAAGGCAATTGGAAGACATCTACACAGAAAATGCATACAACAATAAACAATAGACATTAACCGATAAAATACTAAGGAGTGGGAAAAGTATAAAATGGAACTATATGGGAAAAGTATAAAACGACACTATAAAATCCATATGATGTTAGAAATGCCTCATTTTACACTTGAAAAATAGTAGACATAGATTTAATGATTTTTACATCAAGAAATTTTCCAATTACCAAGAACTAATTTTCATTTTCATTTAATAAATTTAAGTGTAGTTGCATTGCATGTGTGCACAGGAAATATTACTTCCATTCTTAATCATGGTCAACACACTATCATGTCAAGTCTTTATGAAGACATAATGAAAAGTTCTTAAGGAACTTGCAATAAGATAAATGATAAATGAGTGTAGTAGAATGTCATGCTGCACTAAAATGAGATGAAATCAAATGATGTTTGTATAAACGGCAATTTGAAAAAATATTTATGCTAACATAAGTTTTGTTCAATAAGTCTTATCCAAACTAGGATAAATACCCTCAATCAAGTTTCCAAAATAAAAAACATGGTATTTGATAGATTACAATGAATTATGAGATGTATAATTTATAGAAATCCAAATAGTTTTATGTACATAGAATCATTCAATTTGATGCATATGGAAATGGAAATTTCATTGTGACTATAGCTACATGCATATCAATGACCACCAATTGAGACTTTTTTTGAAACTTTATTGATTCAGGTGACTGCATCCAAAGATTAAAAGTACTAATTAGTTCATGCAAGAAATAGTTAAAAGCATAAAGAATGAAAATATTAGAAAGAGAAATTGTTAAATATTAAAGAGAGGCAAGATAAAAAGAAACTTACAAATGTCCTTTTGAATGTTTGTGAGAAGATAGCAAGGACAGGTGCTTCAAAGATGGGAGACATAGATCCTGTCAACAAACACAAATGTCTCTTTCATTGAACAATACAAGCCATTGAGTAAGCAACACCAAAAAATGACAATGTAAAAGATATAGTAACTTACAAATCTATTTCTTTTTGTTGTGGACACAATGATCTTGAGTGAATTTGAATAACATGTTAGAGGAGAGAAGATACATTGACAATTAAGTAAAAAAATTTGCTTTTATGGACAAAGATCGAGTCACCACATGCAAGTAGGTAGTCGCTAATATATAGCAATGCTATGTGTCAAAGCATTTATCTCTATCAAAGCTCATTAGGTTATTTGGAAATCCATCTGGGAAGGCAAGCAAAGCATATCAACTTCTTTCCAATTCCCCCCATTCTGAACTATAATGGATATAGGTTGTGTCAGTAGAAAAATATGTAATGCTTGTGAGCCATTGTAATCAATTGAATATACATTAAAAATCAGTGAAATTTATATCATAATCCATTAATGATAGTTGCATTACAGTCTATTGACATTAAACAGAAATGGTAGGCTATATATGCATAGGCTGATTATGAGCATGATATGCATGCATAGCAAGAGCAACTGCAAGAGTGAAGCCATGTCAAAGAACTTCAAAAAGCCATGAAACATTCCAATAGAAACCACCACATTGCATTTACTATTTGAAAATTTGCATTTTGGCAGGATGGTGCCCATTAGAAAGGCCCGTCAATGAATATGCCAGCAAAGTAGTATATTGATATGCCAATGTTACCAAGATTAATTTATTAGAGACAAGTTATTGACTTTTCTTTCCATTTTTTGATTCATTGTGGGCATTTCCATCATGATTTTGTCATTTTGTAATTTATTTAATAATTATTCAAGCAAATCTTCCTATTGGAAATATTTCGTCAGTTTTCTCATTTTTGGTATGATTTTGTCTTTACATGCACCCTATCTAGGGATGCATGGCATTTAAAGCATTGCATTTGCATATATTATTTGTGAGTTTTTTGTTTCTTTTTGGTTTTCAATATCATAGATTGATACCTTGTCAACAAACACGGATTTCATAGGCATGTGAAAATACAATTGACTCTTTCTTTGTTGAGTGAAAAGAGTAAACATTGCAAATCATTATTTGCTCGGGAAAGTCAAAACTTTATACAATAACGCATTAATGGCTATTATATTATAGCATATTGAGAAAGAATGAAAATGATTTACTATATGTGCATAAGGGTGTCATTATGATGATATGCATTGGCAATAAAAATGGTTGCAAAAGGACAAGTATATGAAAGATTATTAGAAATCCATAGGAATCTATTTCTTTTGAAATGAGGCATTTTTAATTTGCTATATCTTTTACAGTGTCATTTTACAGTGGTTTACATGTTTTCATTTAATGGGTTAATGTCTAGTGTTTGTTGTTGTTTGCATTAAATTGTGTGTTAATTTCTATTCTTCACTAGCATTGATTGCTTGTGTGGGCTACTAATTGTTGTTGAGTTAAATACTGAACACCATAATTCATTAATTTTGATTTCTTTGATATCCATGATTAAGACTGGAAATACCTAGTTCAATGTGTTTTTAAGTTCTTGTATCTTTTATAGTGTTCTTTTTATAGTTCTTTGCATCTTTGCATTAAGAGACAATATTAGTTCCAACCTTAATCATGGGCAGCATAGAAGGTGCCATTAATGAATCATAGTGTTTAGTGCTTAATTCAATAACAGAGAGTGAATCATAAAAACATTCAAATATAGTGAAGAATAGAGATTAGATGGTGAAATGGAGGAAGAAAGAAGCAATAGGAATGAGCAGATACAATGCAAAGATATTAATAAGTATAAAACGGAAGTATAAATCAAGAGTATAAACAATGCAAAAAATGATAGTGTTAGAGGAACTTACAACTTTCACCTTTTGTTGTTTGCTACACAGTAGATGTAAACCCTCTCAAGAGACATAAATTCTAGCCTCATTAAACAACCTAAGCAAATGAGCAAACAATGCAAATAATAGTTTGGTCAACAAACCTTAAAATTCAATTTCAATTTGTCTACTAACCATGATTAAGATTGGAAGTAGCTACTTGTAATTCAATCTATTTGATAAAAAATGAGAATTGTTCATATTTGGAATATTTCTTGGCTTTGTGGTTTTAAGCCTGTCAACCACAATATTATTTGCATTGTTCTTTCATTTCGTGAGAACAATTGCAACTATCCTTTTCTTGGCAGACTTAAAGCTTCATAGCATTATTCATCTAAGACACCTACAATTTAGGGCACTTGCAATTATTGAAGGTTAGGCAATTATGAATGCAGAGAACAATGAACAGTAGACATTAATACATAAAATATAGAGATGCAAAGTACTATAGCATAACAATCTAAATTATATACTGAGCTATAATTGATTTGTTTTTTCTATCATGTAGACATAAATCTTGTTACAAGACATAGATTTCATTGCTATGAAACAGTGTGAATAAGTGAATAAACAATGCAAAAACTAAGACCATAAAAGGTTTAGGAACTTACAAGTGACTTTGTCAATGTGCTCAATGGTTATTTTAGTAGTTAGAAGAAGGGGATAATCAACATTGCCTCTTTCATATTGTGTTTTTTTCCCAATGAAAAAAATTGTATAAAAGACACTTTGATGAGGTGATAACAATGGCAAAAATGTGTCAAATAGTTTGTTGTTGTTGTTTACAGTTATTGTCATTTGACTATGGTTGCCAACTAAATCGACACGCATGATTGTTGCTTTTGTTGGTTTTCCAAGAATTGTGGTAATAGCATAACCATAAATTAACATATCATCACCCTCAAACAGTAAAGTTGATTGTTTTGTGCATATTTGATAATGCTTGATGGATTTGTGGTATTTGTTTCCAATTTGTATATTACAGATCGAACAATGAGAAGTACATTGATAAAATTTAAACATATGAAGAGTAAACCTATGTGTGACATAAGCAAGATATGATACTTGCCTCTTTTCATCTTGTTTGTCAAGCGATTGATTCATTTTTTGTTGTGTAACAAATGCAGTATACATTTTCTAAATGTTCTAGCAAGCATATACAATGAGATATTTATGTCAAGTATGTCTTTAAACAAAGAGGGAAAAAAATTATTAAGATCTCATATGATTTTGAAGTTTGCTGGTGTCAAATTCCAGGTATCTACCTATTTGCATATGCTCTAGATGCTATGTACATGTTGGGAATTGCTAAGATATATGTTGCATGAAGTTGCAACAAATTTGTAATCTGCAAGGAGCAATTTAGAAACTTCACATGCATGCAAAAAAATCATATGATTTAGCTACAACCTAGTTGAGTGATGCATAACAATTTTAATTTTCCAATTTGGTTCCAATAAAGAAATTTATGCTATGAAATGTTTTAGTGATGTTTTGCATAGTAGCATACCTACTCAGGAACAGTTGTGAACTCATTTGCAATAGGACAGTTATGCAAGATTATATCCCAAAATATGGTTGATACTCTTGTATTGAAACAATAACAAAGTGAATATTTGCATAAGCAGTACAATGGAATAGTAATCATTATTATTAGAGACATGAACAGTATGAACAACAATTTACCCAACAATGCTTTTATACTCACTGAAATTGTGGACTATTTTTTTGCATTGCTAAACCTACATGTGACAAAGCAATGTAGACAATTCTATGTTGCTAGATAGTCTACTATATAGGAGATGGGTTCAAAGTGCAAATAAAAACCTTTATTGTAGGAAGACTATTCAAAATCTTTTCATCATAACAGTGAGCAAAAGCATTAGCCATTAACATGAAATTTGCAGAGGTTTCATCTAATTCTACTTTTCCATTGTCCTCATTGTGAATCCTATTTTGAATTCCATCCATGTAGAACTCCCTCAGCTCATAGTTTTCACTCATAGCCATAACTTTATTGGTTGTCAAGTATGCTTTCAAATTTTTACGCAGGTAACAGTTGGAAAAATTTGGTCTCACTGGATATGATATGTTGAAAATCACTTTAATTTACTTTGGAAAAGAGTTGTATAGAATATAATGTGCATATTTGAGTTAATGATTTTGCATAAAATCCATATCATTGATGTGTTATTTTGATCTCATTGATCTTGACCAAGAATGTGTTGGCTTGTGCTTTCCAAAATTTCCTCTCCAAGTAGCCAATCAAAGATATGGAATTCATGCAAAGTGCCTAATTCAAAATGACACATTACACTGTTAGGAACTCTTTTCTAGAATAACATCAAAGAGATTTTCAATATATTGTATTTGATGAGGCCTAATTGTGTCAATTGCTACTTGGGTTAAAAATCAAAGCATGGGAAAAATTCAATATGGTAAAGAGAGTGAGAAAGTAGAATTTGATGACACTGTTGCAAAGTTCAAGTTAATCACTTATGCCTTTTCTCATTGACATGATACAACTTCGATATGAAAAGAATTGCTTATGTCCTTATGGATTCTAAGATGTCAAAGTTAAAGTCTTGTAGGAAATATGGAATTTGGATTAGGTGGCAATGGGATAATAGTGGTTTGTATATAACTAGGTAGATCATGAAAATGTGGTTTTGATATCAAGTACAAATTGAAGGTCTGCATAGTAATATGTATATACCTTAGCTCAATGGTTATTGATTATAGATATTTTGTTGTAGAATTATGTTTTGTTTGCATTGTAGCGGTTATTCTCCAAGTAGTTGCGAAGGAATGAAATTATGTTGTAGTATAGAAATTCTATATTCCATCTACAAAGCCAATACGGTTGAACAGATTATGTTTGGCTTGTTGTGAGAAAAGGACAATAGCTTGAATCATATCATGATATTGGTTTATACTTTGTGCATATGAAAAAAAAAAATACAAATAAAAGCAAAAGGGTGTGTTCTTGTTTGTATTGTGTAAAATCCATAAGGCGTTGCATTTTTCTTTTTTACTTTTTTTGCACTTTGAATTTTCATTCTTGCATCTTTTTCATCAGATATAGTGACTCAATGTCTCCCACATGTGATAAAGCAATGTAGAGAAGGCCATGTTGATAAACAGTCTACTATATAGAAGATGGTCTCAAAATGACAGTAAAACACTTTACTATAGGAAGGTTATTTAGAACCTTCTTATCATAACAGTGAACAAAAGCATGAGCCATTAAAATGAGCTTTGCAAAATTCTCAGCAAAATATTTTGCATCATGAATTTTATCTCCAATTCCATCCATGAAGAACTATGCCAATCTATAGTTGTTGCTCATAGCCATAACTTTAGCAAGTGCTCAATATAGCTTCAAGTTTTTTTCCTAGGCAAGAGCTAAGAAAATTTGGTCTCATCAAATATAATATGTTGAAAATTACTTTGAATTTACTCTAGAAAAGAGTTCTTGACAATATAATGTGTAGTTTTGAATTAATGCTTTTGCATAAACTCCACATCATTCACCCACTAGTTCAAGCTCGATGGCCTTCATCAAGTACGAACGGCTCTATGCTCTCTAAGAGCAGTTTTTCTCCAAGTAGTCAATCAAAGATATGGAATTCTTACAAAGGGATTAATTGAAAATGGCACATTATACTTGCAGAAACTCTTTTCTAGAATAACGTCAAAGAGATTTTTAGCACAGTATGCCTGATGAGACATGATTTTTTTAGTTGTTGCTTGGGTAAAAAACCAAAGCTTGGTAAAAAAATTCAAAATGGTAAAGAGAGTGATAAAGTAGAATTTGCTGACACTATTGCAAAGTTCAAGTTTGTTGGAAATGCCTTTGTTCATTGTCGTGATATTTTTTTGCATGTGATAGAGCATCCAGAATCTGGATCTGCAGACAAAGAACCCTTCACATGAACCAGTCAATCATTTGCATTGATCTCGAATGAATGAAATACAAAATACAAAAGCCCAGTTAAATAGAGCAGGTTGAAAGACAAGGAGCCGTCCAAAAGATAATGCAAAGCAGAGATGAACGGCGGAGCAGTAGACGTAAGGGAAAGGAGCCGACCAAATCAATAATACGCTGAATGCACCGAAAAAGAAATAAATTAAGAGTTGGACTTAAAAATACGCAGGTTAAAAAATGTGCATGCCAACACCCCCCCTTAAGTGCATCTTAGGGAGAAAAAGAAAATGCAATATGCAATATGAGATGCATTATAGGTCCCGGAAATAAAGCCTTGTTAGGTACCTATGTACAACTACAATGCAATAAACTACAAATCTCTCATAACCGGAGAAAAGGAGAAAAACCCTGTGGGAGAAAACTCCTCTCCAAAAGAGAGAACAAAAGAGAAAGGAAGGAGGAATCCTTAAGACCCCCCAAGGACAAATTCCTTCACCCCTAACATCGATCGCAACTGAAGATAGCGAGGAGATGCCAAAGGTTTAGTGAAGATGTCTGCAACCTGCTGCTCCGTAGGCAAATAATCCAAAACAAGAACACCATCCTGAATGAGCTGCCGAATGAAGTGCATGTGGATCTCAATATGTTTGGTGCGTTGATGCTCCACTAGGTTGCGAGAAATATGTATAGCACTCTGGTTATCACACCAAAGAATAGTGGGATGATCAATAGGAAAGCCAAACTCGGCCATCAACTGTCGAAGCCAAAGAACCTCTTGGCTAGCCAAGACAGCTCCTCGATACTCAGCCTCGGTTGATGATAAGGCAATTGTAGTTTGCTTCTTGCAAGACCAAGCAACCGGACCAGAACCAAGACAGAATATAAAGCCAGAAGTAGACTTTCGATCATCAACATCACCGGCCCCATCTGAGTCAGTGAAGCCCACAATGTCAGTAGCACCAGATGTATAGTGAATGCCAAAATGTGTAGTGCCTTGAAGGTACCATAAGATACGCTTGGCTGCCTTCCAATGACTCTCATGAGGATCTTGAGAGAAACAGGAGACAAGACAAACTGCAAAGGAAATATCAGGATGACTATGTGTTAAGTACAAAAGGCTGCCGACCAGTTGCCGATACAAAGTAGCATCAACAGATGGAGTAGTGCAACTAGTGGACAATATGACACCTGACTGAAAAGGAGTAGGGGCTGGCTTGCAGTCAGCCATCCCAAACCTCTGAAGCAAATCAAGAGCATACTTCTGCTGGAAGATAGAAATACCAGTAGAAGACTGATGGATTTGAAGACCAAGGAAGTAATGCAACAAACCAAGATCTGTCATATCAAAACGCTCCATCAAAGCATGCTTAGTATCCTCAATCATGGTACTAGAACTCCCCGTGAGAATCAAGTCATCCACATAAAGAACAAGAATGAGAAGATCCCCCCATGTCGTTGAATGTAAACTGTAGGATCGGAGTGACATCGAATGAATCCAGAAACAAGCAAGAAACTATCCATCTTCTCATACCAAGCTCTAGGAGCCTGTTTGAGACCATACAATGAACGTTGGAGCCTGCAAACGAGTGAAGGGTCTTGCACAAAGCCTGGTGGTTGCTCCATATAGATCTCCTCATGAAGATCACCATGCAAGAAAGCACTCTTCACATCCATCTGATACACTAACCAACCCTGAGATGCAGCAATAGAAAGTACGAGGTGTATGGAATCCATCTTTGCGACAGGGGCAAAGGTCTCGGAATAGTCAATACCCTCAACCTGAGAAAAGCCCTTAGCCACTAGACGAGCCTTATACTTATCAATAGAACCATCAGATGCAAACTTGGTACGATACAACCACTTGCATCGAACCAACTTTCTTCCTTTAGGAAGAGAAACCAAATCCCAAGTATGATTCTTCATCAAAGAAGAATACTCCTCTTTCATAGCATTATCCCATTCCGGAACACCCGAAGCATCTGAAAACTTTTGAGGATCAGTACAAACTACATGACTCAAAAGACTACTACCTGAAGTGTGGGAACGAGTGGAACGTGTAGCTATGGGATCACCTACAAGGGAACCAGCATCCTCAAGAAGTGTACGAGCCCATAAAGGTCGACGGGGTGCAGGTGGAGGAGAAGGAGAAGATGGAGTAATATCAACAACAAGATTGATACCATCATCAGGAACAACATCATTACAAGCATCATCATCATCATCTGGAAGCACAACATCCTCTGAAGAAGAACTAGGAAGAAGAGAGGGAGAGGCTTGTGATGGAGAATCCTTCGAAGTGAAAGACTCATCAAATTGAACATCACGACGAAAATGAACCTCTCGAGTGACAGGATCAAACAACTGATAACCCTTCACATCCTCACAATAGCCAACAAAAATGAACCGTTGACTTTTCTTCTCCATTGCCTTGCGCCTACCATCTGGAATGAATGCCCATGCATCACTCCCAAATACTCGAAAGTAGGAAACCTTGGGCTTGACATGAGACCAAGCCTCCTCGGGAGTCATATTCTGCACTGCCTTATGGGGCATACGATTCTGAATGTAGTTGGCACAATTGACAGCCTCTGCCCAAAATGCGGGAGCCATGGATCTAGATTGGAGCATACAATTGGCCATCTCTCGTAAAGTTCTATTCTTCCGCTCGGCTACACCATTCTGTTGAGGAGTGTATGGCACTGTGTGTTGATGAAGAATACCCTTAGTACAACAAAATTCTTCAAACGCCTGATTGACATACTCCCCCCCATTATCTGTGCGAATCTTCTGGAGGGAGTGTCCTGACTGCTTCTCCACAAATGCAAGGAAGGTCATGAAATGTCGAAGAACCTCATCCTTGTACTTCAAAAAATACACCCAAGTGCGCCTAGAAAAATCATCAATGAAGGTGAGCACATACTTGGCCCCTGAAAAAGAAGGAGTAGGGAATGACATGAGGTCACTATGCACCAACTCAAGGGGTGCTGAAGCACGTGTGGCCATACCCTTAGGAAAAGGATCCCTATGATGCTTGCCAAGCACACAACCTTGACAAACTCCATCTAAACAAGAGATCTGAGGTAGACCAATTAACAAACTTTGTGTGCTCATCTGTTGAAGATATCTGTAATTCAGGTGCCCAAACCGTTCGTGCCAAAGCTTGCTTGTAGAATCCACATGAGCAATAAGGGATGATCCTGATGAAGACTCAAATCCATCAAACCTATACAAACGGGCTGCACGGTCAACTGTTCCTGTAGCAATGACCTTCTCAGGATCCTGCATCTCTCGAATAGTCACATCTGTAGGAGAGAACTCAACAAGCCTTCCATCACCATGATTACAAATTTGATAGACAGAAAGCAGATTCTGGGAAATATCAGGAACAAGAAGAACATCATCAATGCTACCATCTTGCATATGAACTGAGCCTGTTCCCAAAACTGGAATTTGAGAAGAGTTCCCAACAGCAATATGTGAAGTAAGACTATCAGAAAGAGAATCAAGAAGAGCCTCAGTATGAGTCATGTGATGAGAAGCACCAAAATCAAGAATCCAACTAGAACTGGTAGAGGAAAAAGCTGTAGCTGACAGGGCTTGCCCTTTTCCCAAAGAAGAAGACTTAGGCATGGCAAGATTATGCTTCCTCATAGCTTCCTCTAATGCTGCTAGCCTTGCAAAACAATGTGCATCATTATGCCCAGATTTTCCACAGAACGAACAGTTCTCCTTCTTCTTCTTAGACTTGGAAGATGACTCACCCAAGTTAGAAGGAGGAGGAGGTGAAAGATTATTCTTCTGATCAGTCTTTACCTTAGGCTTGGAGGGAGTCTCACCACCTGAAGACGAATCTATCTTAGGCTTCTTCTTATTCTTACCCTTGCCCTTGGAAGATTGAGCCATTAAAGCATGACTCTTAGGAAGAGCATCCATCTGAATCAACTTGGCCTGCTCCCTAGTCAATCGATCACAAAACTCCTCAAAAGTAGGCATCTTATGATCGTCCCCCATGGCATCCATAGTAGAATAGAAAGTAGAGGCAAACACTTGAAAGGGACCTCTAAGCTTAGACAGGATCAATAAAATACACTCCTTATCTTCTTTGGCATGACCACATCCTTTTAATTGAGACAAAATCAATTTGAACTGTGCAAGGAAATCCTGAATAGAAGGAAAAACATCTGGAGAGAGAGAAGTGAGATCGGCTTCAAGTTGCAAGATCCTATACTGATTGACCTTACCATACAATTCTGCAAGCTTATCCCACACATCTTTAGGTGTTTTACACTCAGCAATATGAAACAAAAAATTATCAGACACATGAAGACCGATGAGTCCTTTAGCCTCATCCATTTTGTTTCTATGAACAAATAACTCAAATGTTTTTGTGAATTCAGGTTGGTCGGCATCCAACAATTGCCATAGACCATGAGATTGCAACAATTGTGACATTTTGAGCTTCCATGTGTGATAGTTGTGCGGAGTGAGAAATTCAATCCTAGGGTCCGACATGATATACAAAGGAACACAAAGGACTAAAAAGCAAGATACACGATACACCTCCCCAGAATAGATACAGTAGTAATAGTAACAATTTGTAATTTCTAAAAATCACAATATTACCATCAAAATAAGCCCAACGCACCTTTAAAAGCACAGTTCTGCCTTACAAGCTCTCATAATCATGATTGAGAGTGAATGAAGTAATGACGGGTGAAAAAAAGAATTAGTAGGAAATTACTCTATCAGCAAAAACCCACAAAAAAAAGATGCCTCACCAATCTCAAGAATTGGTTAGAGTTCACTGCTTAAAAAAAAACATTTCTCTAAGCTTGTACCTATGCCGTGGCCAGGGTAGCCTCTGTAATTATTATCTACCAAATCTTCAGCGACTTGCTCCTTTCAGGCACAGTGATTTCCAACAAGAAACCTATGCAAACAGACACTTTACTTTTGTGTTGTCCATGACAGTTGCTCCTCAGCAAAGAAAGCCCGAGCACTCTCTCCTCTTTAAGCAGAAAATATTGACGCCTACCGGAGTAGTGCCAATTGGACCCTCACCATTAATGCGCCTATACCTAAGACTGGCGCAACAAATTCCTCTTTGCTATAAAGCCTGAGAACACAGAGGAGAAAAAATGGGACATTTTGTGCTTTCTCAATGGTTGCAACCTAAGACTGGCACAACAAATTATTCTTTGTGACTTCTGCAGTGATTCCTCTCTTCATCCAATTCTTTGGTCTTCCAGCGATCTCACAGCAACCGCGATCTCCTCACTGCAAACCGTAAACAGCGAAGAAATATTTTTTTGAAGACTTTATAAATGCTAAAGTCTAAGCCAAATCAATAAACATCGGCCAATAAGAAGATTTCTCTGCCCAAACGCAGGTTCCGCCTGACAAAAAAATGCAGAGCCAAGGAGACAGTACGCACACAACAGGAGATGAGGCCCTTGGAGAGACGGAAGACCAGATTCAAATTTTCTTCAAAAAGGAACACCCACAGAGGGGTGTAGATCTCCCTTCCTAGCTGCCAAAGCAGAAGGCCACACAGTGAAAATGGTGCTGCAAAAACACCCACAAACACGTACAACCGCAGCCATAGCTTGCTCCTGAAGCTAAACCAACGCCTCCTCAGACGAAACAGTGGGTATTAAATCAACTGGTGAAAAAGACAAGGAAGGAGTTGCAGATCAACAACTCTGATACCATGATAGAGCATCCAGAATCTGGATCTGCAGACAAAGAACCCTTCACATGAACCAGTCAATCATTTGCATTGATCTCGAATGAATGAAATACAAAATACAAAAGCCCAGTTAAATAGAGCAGGTTGAAAGACAAGGAGCCGTCCAAAAGATAATGCAAAGCAGAGATGAACGGCGGAGCAGTAGACGTAAGGGAAAGGAGCCGACCAAATCAATAATATGCCGAATGCACCGAAAAAGAAATAAATGAAGAGTTGGACTTAAAAATACGCAGGTTAAAAAACGTGCATGCCAACAGCATGGAAACCTCGATTGAAGCATTTTAATGTAGTTATTATTTTCATTTTCAAATTCATGGAAGGAACTTCTAGATAAAATTTTCACTATGTAATGTTTGTATGCAAGTGTAGGTGGATTTTCCTAGTGCAATTTTATAGTGGAGATCAATAGCAATTTTGTCATGCAAAGGAATTGATATGGCAGTATTACATGAGACATTCTTCAAGTGAAAATACTTTGTTTTGTTTACTAAAGCACAAGTGCATATTGCAATGTTTAGTCAATATGCTATCTATTTTAGGGAGGTTGTGTCATCTAAAAGCCTAGTTTCTTGACTAGTTTTAATTTTTACACTGGAGACCCTCATTCTTCGTAGATACGTAGTTCTAGTCAACCAAATTATGAAAACTCATTAGCATTGTTGAGTGCAAGCCATAACTGCAAAGCCTTCAAGCTATAATACAATGACTATGAAGAGAATTTAAGTAATGATCCATGAAGCCATTGCATAGATGCTAAAATGTATAATAGCAATTAAGGAAAACATGTATTATGTCAAGTAGCCAATCGCCAAGCTTCCAGTTGAACAATTCCTATCGAAAAAAATGTGCAAAATGCAGAACTCCATCAATTGTGTCAGAGATGCATTTGCAGTTGCTTTATAAGTTCCCAGCACAATTGGCTCTCATAATATCTTATGTCTTTTAAAAAAAAAAATTGTGACCATATTGACTAAATACACCTCGGAGGACAAAAGATATGGCACCTTGATGCAGACCAAAAGAGGATTCAACAATACATCTCACAAACCTTCACAATAATTCAAAGCAATCTTTGTATAACACATGCTATTAGGCATTCTATATCACATTGGAAACATAACTATGGAAGCCCACAATTTAATGCAATGAACAATCATTAATAACTTCCACAAAAAAAATAATGAATCCAATCTCTCTGGTTAGATTGAAGAAAAATAGTTATAGACCTTTCCTCCAACTTTTATGAAGATCCAACGGTAGAAAACAAAGTTATTGCATTTTCTCCAAAACTGCAAACCCTAGGTAGGGTTCAGACCTGCCCTCACAAAAATGGTCATAACTTATTCAAATCTTAATGAAATTTTATGAGACTTGAATAGAATGAAATTAGATTCACATAAAAACAAAATCTATTTGGTTTTAGATCCAAAATATAGGCTTTATAATCCGTACCATCACATTTTTCAGACAATAAATTCTGCACAATATTGTTAGAATAGGGAAGTCTCACCAAAATAGTCATATCTTCCACAAAACTCAATAAAATTCAATAAGAAAAAAATAATTAGAAACTATAAACAGATATATTTCTATCCATATATGATAATCCATTATTGTGTCCATACTAGGCCATAAAAAGCACAACTTCAGCTTGGAAACAATGTAAAAATCAGAAAATGCACACAAAATTTGAGGTTGTCATTCATCATTTACTTCAAAAAATAGTGTCTCCAACCCAAAATTCAAGTTTTGGAGGGTTTATTTATACATTTCCAACCAAAACCAACTATTTTCAACCACCTTTTGATTAGTTTTTTGACAAAACACTTTAATGACACTTCATCTACCTAATTTTGCACTTTTGACAATTTTTACAATATGGAACAACTTTAAACATTATTTGACAAATGACTTAAAATATTACTTCCTAAGACTTAAAAACCTCTAAAATGGTTTGATAAACCTTATTATAGCACCCAATACACAAAATAAAGCAACTATTTACAAATGGCCTCATGGAGGCAAGAAATCAAACAAGTGCTCATGCACCAAACTCTCGAGGGAAAAAGAATTCAAGCCCCTTTGAATTATCTTCTTCCTGATCTTCCAATTCCTTTGCACTTTGTCCTTTGTCTTTTCAACCTTATTTTTTTCTTCTTCAATATGCTTCACCTTAACCTGCAATTTGTTTCTTGTCGAAAATATTAGCACAATAAAGAAATGAAATATGGCTTCTACCACAATACCTCCATCTTTCTTCAACTCTCTATAGGTTTCCAAAAGCATTCAATCCTTGATAATTTCTTCTTCAAATCTTGACACCAACTCAATATATTCTCCCTCTAAAATTAGGTTCTTCATGTCAGCTTCTTCTTCATCTTCATGCTCAGGAACATCTTTGTCTTCATCTAGGAATTCTTCATGTGCATCTTCATATGCTTCTTCTTCCTCTTTCATCTTCTTGTGTCTTCTTCTTTTCACAATATTATTTATAGGCCAAACCATCTTCCTTTTCAATGTAAAATTCCAACTTGTCTCTTGTCTCATCATTTGTTCTATCTTCATCATGGATTCTTGAAACTCTTTTTCAAGTCTTTTCAACTCTTGCTTCAACTCAGCAATTTCTCTATCCATCTTCTCTTGCCTTTTCCTCTTCTTTCTTTCCTCCTCTGCCTAAAAATTCCTTCTAAAATTCTCCATCTTTTAGCAAGTCTCCTTGTACAACTCACTTTCTCCAACTTTCGGCCTTGCCTAGGTTCTTTCCACTCATCCTCAACCTAGTCTTTTGTACCAACCCGAGGGTTCTCTTCTCAACACATACAACCACAACCTGGCATAAACACAAAACCACAACTACAACTCACCAGCCCAAATATTTCACGGGCTTTGATGCAATTTTGCATTAGAGAAAAGAGGATTCAACAAAACATCTCACAAACCTTCACAATAATTCAAATCAATCTTTGTATAACACATGCTATTAGGCATTCTATATCACATTGGAAACATAACTATGGAAGACCACAATTTAATGCAATGAACGGTCATTAATAACTTCCAAAAAAAAAATAATGAATCAAATCTCTCTAGTGAGATTGAGGAAAACATAGTTTTATACCTTTCCTCCAATTTTTATGAAGATCCAATAGTAGAAAAGAAAGTTATTGCATTTTCCCCAAAACTGCAAACCCTAGGTAGGGTTCAAACCTGCCCTCACAAAAATGGTCATAACTTATTCAAATCTTAATGAAATTTGATGATATTTGAATAAAATGAAAGTATATTCACATGGAAACAAAATAAAATTAGTTTTAGATCCAAAATATAGGCTTTACAATCTGTACCATCACATTTTTTAGACTATAAATTCTGCACAATATTGTTAGAATAGGACAGTCTCACCAAAATAGTCATATCTTCCACAAAACTCAATAAAATTCAATGAGACAAAAATAATTGGAAACTAAAAAAATATATATTTCCATCCATATATGATAATAAATTATTTTTTTCCATACCAAGCTGTACAAAGCACAACTTCATCCTAGAAACAATGTGAAAATAAAAAAATGCACACAAATTTGAGGTTGTCATTCATCAAAATTAAAAAAATAGTGTCTCTAACCCTGAATTGAAGTTTTGGAGGGTGAATTTATAAATTTACAACCAAAACCAACTATTTTCAACCACCTTTTGATTATTTTGTTGATAAAACACCTTAATGACACTTCATCTACCTAATTTTGCACTTTTGACAATTTTTACAATATGGAACAACTTTAAACATTATTTGACAAATGACTTAAAATATTACTTCCTAAGACTTAAAAACCTCTAAAATGGTTTGATAAACCTTATTATAGGACCCAATACACAAAATAAAGCAACTATTTAAAAATGGCCTCATGGAGGCAAGAAATCAAACAAGTGCTCATGCACCAAACTCCCGAGGGAAAAAGAATTCAAGCTCCTTTGAATTGTCTTCTTCCTGATCTTCTAGTTCCTTTGCACATTGTCCTTTGTATTTTCAACCTTCTTTTTTTCTTCTTCAATATGTTGCACATTAACCTATAATTTTTTTCTTGTCCAAAAGATTAGCACAATAAAGAAATGAAATATGGCTTCTACCATAATACCTCCATCTTTCTTCAACTCTCTATAGGTTTCCAAAAGCAATTCATCCTTAATCATTTCTTCTTCAAATATTGACACCAACTCAACATATTCTCCCTCTAAAATGAGGTTCTTCATCTCTACTTCATCTTCATCTTCATGCTCAGGAACATCTTTGTCTTCATCTAGGAATTCTTCATGTGCATCTTCATATGCTTCTTCTTCCTCTTTCATCTTCTTGTGTCTTCTTCTTTTCACAATCTTCTTTATAGGCCAAACCATCTTTCTTTTCAATGTCAAATGACAACTTGTCTCTAGTTTCATCATTTTTTTATCTTCATCATGGATTCTTGGAACTCTTTTTCCAATCTATTTAACTCTTGCTTCAACTTAGCAATCTCTTTTTCCATCTTCTCTTGCCTTTTCCTCTTCTTTCTTTCCTCTGTCTGTAAATTCCTTCTCAAATTCTCCATCTTTCAGAAAGTCTCTCCTTTCTTCACAACTCACTTTTCTCAACTTTCTCAGCCTCACTTAGGTTCTTTCCACTCATCCTCAACCTAGTATTTTGGCCACCAACAAGATTTTCTTCTCAATCTACATACAACCACAACACAACACCAAACACACAACCACAACTACAACTCACTAGCTGAAATATTTCCCAGGCTTTGATACCAATTTGATGTAGAGAAAAAGAGGATTCAACAACACATCTCACAAACCTTCACAATAATTCAACGCAATCTTTGTATAACACATGCTATTAGGTATTCTATATCACATTGGAAACATAACTATGGCAGCCCACAATTTAATGCAACTAATGGTCATTAACAAATTCCACAAAAAAAAAAATTAATCCAATCTCTCTAGTGAGATTTAAGAAAAAATATTAATATACCTTTTTCTCCCTTTTTGACAGTCAATGGTAGAAAAGAAAGTTATTGTATTTTCCCCAAAACTGCAAACCCTAGGTAGGGTTCAAATCTGCCCTCACAAAACGTCATAAATTATTCAAATCTTAATGAAATTCGATGAGACTTGAAGAAAATGAAATTAGATTCACATGGAAAAAAAATCCAATTTGTTTCAAATCCAAAATATATATTTTACAATCTGTACCATCACATTTTTCAGACTGTAAATTCTGCACAATATTGTTAGAATAGGGAAGTCTCACCAAAATAGTCATACCTTCCACAAAATTCAATAAAATTCAATGAGACAAAAATAATTGGAAACTAGAAACAAAAATATTTCCATCCACATATGATACTCCATTATTTTTTTCCATACCAGGCCATACAAAGCACAACTTCAGCCTCGAAACAATGTAAAAATCAGAAAATGCACACAAAATTTGAGGTTGTCATTCATCAAACTTCAAAAATAGTGTCTCCAACCCCCAATTCGAGTTTTGGAGGGTGTATTTATACATTTCCAACCAAAACGAACTATTTTCAACCACCTTTTGATTAGTTTGTTGACAAAACACCTTAATGAAACTTCATCTACCTAATTTTGCACTTTTGACAATTTTTACAATATGGAATTAACTTTAAAAATTATTTGACAAATGACTTAAAATATTACTTCCTAAGACTTAAAACCTCTAAAATGGTTTGATAAACCTTATTATAGGATAATACACAAAAATAAAGTAACTATTTACAAATAGGCTCATGGAGACAAGAAATCAAACAAGTGCTCATGCACTACACCTTGCTAAAGTTTTTTTCTTTTTTGCAATTGATTTTTGCAGCGAAACAGAGTCTATGACCAACGGTCGAAAGCAAACGATCAAATGCTTTTATGTATAAATTGAAATTAAAGTGAAATATTCATTGAAATATGCAAATACCAACTAAAATATGTTTCTTGATTGAAATTGCAATAATATAGAAGTAGAACATAATAATAGTGGATAAAGCACAAAGCAAGACAAGCCTACAGTACAAAAACAATATAGTTGCAAACAATAGCACAAGAAAAAGATAACTGCAATGTAGTACATTTTATATATCTAACCAAAACAACTCTCTTGCAAGAAGAATAGGCTGTGATAATATAGAATACAAGTAAAGAATAGGTTGTACTTACAAGTGTGCACCATAGCACACCATGAGCTTGATCTTTTATCTACTCATATACATCGCAAATGGTCTGAGTTCAATTTCCATCTAAAAAAAATAAAAAAATAAGGCACCTATCAATCCTAATCATAAATAAAAAAAAATTATAGGAATGCATTCCAATTTCCAATGGTCAACTGTAGCACGAGTTTCTAGACAAGGCATGTAAAATATTATGAACAATGCCGCTTATCAACCAAAA
Source organism: Sequoia sempervirens (assembly GCA_007258455.2). Classification (NCBI taxonomy): domain Eukaryota; kingdom Viridiplantae; phylum Streptophyta; class Pinopsida; order Cupressales; family Cupressaceae; genus Sequoia; species Sequoia sempervirens. The sequence continues at coordinate 28,178 of VDFB02096826.1, forward strand.
CATTTGGATTGAACATGTGTTTAGGAACAAAAACATTAGGAATGCATAAGCCTATCACATCCTGCCATGCAAAAATGAGGCTTTTGCTATATTCTATGGGATTATTTTGTGCATAGCGAACTTTGGCATTTTTTTTGTAATTTTCTCATTAGAAGTTGGTTACATTGGTCTTGATTTTGTATAATGTTTTTCGTGCACTGATGTCTATTGGTCTGTGCACTAATTTTTTCAGCTGGGTATTGGCTGCTAAAAGAATGTATTGAGGCTTGTAACTAGATTGACATGCACGCGTCATTAGTAGCTTATGTTGTGAAGTTTTAAATCTATCAAGCAAACTATTATTTGCATTGTTTATTCATTTGGTCAGATCGTACACCTCATGCAAATGCATTGAATCATCCATGGCAAACTAGACATATCTTCAATAGCTAGACATCCTTCAATACATATCGTTGTTTCATAAATGGAAAATTAATTTGGATTCAGTAAATACAAAATGACGAGCAAAATATCCAAAGCCAACGACAAAATTGCAAAGTGTTTGATGAATCGATAAGGGAACTGGATGATAAGCAACAACATAAAGTAGACCATTGCAAAAATGATTTAAATCACTGAGAACATAAAATCTTTGTCTGTTGGAATAGTTTATGCTTATCATATTGAAAGCAAAGAACAAGCCAGTTGTAAGTTCTTATATCTTTTTTTGCATAGCTTTTTTGCATTTCTGCATTTTATGGGCTAATATCCATTGTTTCCTATTTTTGAGTGCTTGTGTTGTTTCTTTATTTGCTTAGATTGTTCATGTCAGTGTGTTTATGGTTTAGTCTTTCTTGTTCACTTAAAGAATGAACAGGATAATGTGCTTTTCATGATTAACAATGGAAATAATATTTACCATGCATGCATGCATTGCAATTGCACTTGAATCTATTAAATGGAAATGAAAATTAGGTCTATGTAATTGGAAAATGTTTGGGTATAAAATTATTGAGTTTTGCATATTAAACTTGTATTATTTTTATTAAAAGGGAGTTTCAATTGTTCATTTCCAAATTTTCCATTCATTCCAACTTAATAGTATTTCCATGAAACAACAAAAGTCATTGAAACATGCCTACCTGTTCAAGCTATATGTAAAGGTCTGTCTATTTCTTGATCGATGAGTATCATGCACATATTGGGAAAATCAATGTGGATATCTTCGGTGGATATAGTAACTTGCAAACACTTCATTATTCAATTCATATACAAATGTATATATATAATTTATATGTGTTTGCAATATCTCGATTGGCTTGTGACATTTTTTTAGCACGGGGAATTAATGTTGTCACCTCAATCTTGCATGTTAAATTTGTACTCCGAGAATGGTGCTGGGAAAATAAAGATATGCTTTTGTTGATGTTGTGGGGAATATTTATAAAAAGCGAAAACTTAATGTAATGCCCAAAATTTCACACTAAAATACAATTAAGGACAAAACACAAATTTTAAATTTCGACCCCAAACACTAACATAATTCCCAAAAGCTACTTCCTACACATGTACCTCATGAAAACCTAGCAAACATTAGACAAATAATTTATAAGGACCTCAACCATCAACACCATTGAGTTGAAAATCATGGTCGAGTTTCAAATGGAGATATGGAATCCACATCACCAAGGTAGGTTGGATTAGATCTACTAACTCATCAATAAACACAGACTTAATTCAAGTCACAAGTTATGCAAATAAAATATATATATCAATAGTAACTTTAAATATTTAATAAGAGGACAAGCCTAGGGGCTAGACCCTGAATTCCTTAGGGGGGCTCTCCTTTGTGGCCATACCTCATTATAAATTTATAGAGGCGTAGTTTGACACATTGAGTTTTAACTTGTATTTAATTGACCAATACTAATACACCCAAATCATGTTCAACTCTCTCACAAATAATTAATAATTATCCAAACATAAAATTATTCTACAACTACGAATTTGATGATCCCAGCAAAAAAAAATAGCAGTGTTAAAACGGTGAAAACTATCACGATACTCAACCAAAATTTAAAATATATGATCTAGAAAGGGGAAGTAATGGTGGAAAATAAAAAAAATAAGAAATACCTTTGCATAAAACCCAATCAATCAAAAGTAGTTTGGTCTGCAACTAAACTCACTAGATTCCTATAACATGCTGATTTTCAACAAAACATGGCTGAACTAAAATAGACATAACTCTATCATCCCTTGGCCAAATTTAAAACTTTAATATGTTTCAGAAAGGGGAAAGATCAAGCAATAAAACCCAAAATTAGTTTAACATGAATCCTAAATGTGTACGAGCAGATTTTTCTACAACACAACTCACTAATTTATCCAAACCAGTAGTTGACAATAAAATAATCTTAATTTTTTTCAATATACACAATTTCTAAAAGTAAAATTTAATCATATTTTATAGAGTGTAATTAATCTATAGGCATAGCGATGACATGAAAAGTGTCTCAAGAAAGTATTTGTCAATGAAATGCAAGTTACAGAATATACAAAGGCACGTATAAATATATAAAAGTTATTTTTTTCAATAAAATAAAATTAAATAAATCAAATGATATGATTCAATAACTACACACAAAAATCGCTTTATCGTGAGGGGTAGTTAGATTCCTAATTGCACATAAACTACAATTGTTGTAACCTTTGAGATGTTGGAGTAAAACACAAATGGGAAAGTCATGCTTAAACGTGCATGCAAAAATGGAGGCATATGTAATTTGTTTGAAAATGGTTGAAGATTCATTCCAGCTCTGTGTTATTTACTTGGCATATAGATTTGATATATTTGTTATTCTAGAATTACCATTTTGAGGTGGCACATCAAAAAGAAATTTAAAACACTAAACAAGTTTACAAATCACCATGCACTCTTCGTGTTGCAACAACCAGATTTCGTGAAGATCCACACACAATGGAAGGAAGATTAAATATTTCAAAATCCTTGACATAGCAGATCTTAGAAGTCCAGCGTACAAAATTTTAACACTCAAAAATACAATTAAGGACAAAACACAACTATCAAATTTTGTTCAAAACGCTTAAGAAAACTCACAAAGTTGCTACCAAAGAAGACACTACAAGGAAGCATACAACATTTGACCAGTTATAGATTAATATATTAAGCTAGACAACTAAATTGCTTACACAATCCTAGGAGGGTTTTCAAATGGGGACATAGAAATTAAATCCTCAAGACATACTTAAATAGTTCAACCAACACATTCATAGCGGAAAGCACAATCAAGTCACAAGCTAAGAAAATACATTATATCAATGTTAACTCAAAGTACTAAAATAGAAGCCGAACCTAGGGGCCAGACCTAATTCACCGAGGGGTTCATTCATTCTCTAAGGTACGTGACGACGCTTACTTACAATACCCATTATTAACAAAAGTTACTAAACATAACTTATATTTATTACTCATGAGTTAAAGATCATACATCCAAAACATTAAAAATACATCATTTAAGCTATAAAGTACAATAATGATCCATTCACACATTGCATTTATTTAATATTACAATTATAACTCTCATTTCCAAATGAGATAGTTTATACAAAAGTGTTACAATTACAAATTACAAAGATTATCCTCGAATACAATTGAGGATTAATACAATTACAAGGTATCCAACAAATACAAGAAGAACATGAGAGAAGTACAAATTCACTGGTACACACGAGCTCTCCAATCATGAAGTACCCGCCATCACGAACAAGAACTAGGGACCCAACAGTGTAAGGTGCACGTTCCACCCAACCAAGTGGTACCGGAAGGCCCACCCCCGTGCTAGGAGATAGTAAAAGAGCTTCCTAGGCAAAACCTACAACCTCTAGACATAGGCAAAAACAATACTAAACTATACAAGTACAATACTAACAAAATGGTTACAATGCTTCCAAATAACAATGATCAACTACACAGTACAACAAAATGACTAACGGTTGTCATAGGAGGAGTGTCATCACAAAGTTGCATGGGTTACCCTAGCAAATCTTCCTAGGCTCTAACCCCCATCTTGGGTTACCTTGGTGACCTCTTACGAAACCCGGCCCCACATGAAATCCAATGCGGAATCGATAATCTCTCATAGAGACAAGATACCGATCTTGCCATTTCAGGCCTTCTCGTCTCATCCCAAGTCTTTACTAGCCCTTGATTCCATGAGCGAGGCATTAACAAAAGTTAAGTGTTTAAACTACCCTTTTCCCCTAACATATTTATTAAGTTATCACTGATTAATCTAACTCTTAATGAGTTACCCAGACACCACTTTGTGTGTCTGCCCCCATGAAAATCCACTCCCCTATTAACAACCTAATGAATTAATCCCACTAACATTGGGTAAACCAAGTGCACACAACCAGTTACAATTACCAACTCAACAATAATTATACGACACAACCTATTCACATAACCAGGTCCAACTAAAACATATCCCGTGCACTACCCAAGTTAAACAATAACAATCACATGAGACACAACATCATCTCAAGAAAACACATCTGGAAGACTTACAAAATCAAATAACTCAACTTGCTTAACAATGACAATAAGAGATAACCTAACTAAAAGGAAATTTAGGAAAATTAATAACCTAACTTTAGGATTTCCCAATCCAAGTAAAGCAATAACATATTGCATGTAATCAATCAAAATAATTTATAATTCCATTATAAATTAAAAAAAAGAAACTAAGACTCAGAGTTTAACTTCAATTTTTTCAATTTCCTACTAATAAAAAAGAAATCAAATTTTCAAATAAACTCTTTTATCATAACTTGCATGCATTAAAAAAAGCGACATATTAATCTTTTAAATAAAAATACAATTAATCATAAATTAATTCTCATTTCCTATTTTAAAATATTTTTTTATCTAATCATTTAAACATAATCCATAATTTGCTAATTAAATAAGCAAATAAAAATATATATAATATATATTAAAAAATATATATATTTAAAAGAATTATAAAACATATAAATATAAATATATATATATTTATATAATATATATTATATATAATATATATAATTATAATTTACATTATAAAAAAAAAACATTTTAAAGTCAATATACCTTTCAAATGAGTTCATGCTGTTGAATGGGCTGCCACACAACCTCTCCATGAAATTCGGCACATTTAGCGAGGATAACCTCCGCAATAGCGCCCAGCTTCAATGGGTACGTGGGGTAGCTCCCCCAACACCCAAAAAAAATTTAACATTAATTTTTTTTTTAAAAGAAAAATCCTCAATTTCAACAATTTCGCTAGAAATCACAAATCAAAACCCAGAATATAGAAGATACAATAACTTATATATATATATATTTTTCCCATTTTTTTATAGAGAGAATTACAGAAACAAAATGTCAAAGCACAAATTTTTTAAATTTCAATTTTCTAAATTTTTATTGGAAAAATAAACTTAAATCCAAACACAAAAATTTATATGTTTTTCCTTTTATTTCCTCTTCCAATTTTTCTATTGTAAAAAAAATGATTTTCTACAGAGGATCTAAAATTTTCTATAATTTTCTACAAAAATTTCTAAAAATCTACAATAATTTCTCAAGCAACCTTTCAAAATTTAAAATCAAAGATTTTAAACAATAAGCAATAAAATAACCTGTTTTTGAAATTTGAAGAAATGAGAATTGAAGTTGAGCTTCCCTGCAAAATCCAATCTTCCAGAATCTCCTCCAAAATTTCTAGTTCCAGACCAAAAATGTCAAAATACAGAGAAAACCTTCCTCTATTTTAGCAACCAAATTTTCAAGATATTTTTCATTTTCTATCAAATCCCTCAATAAATTCCCTCAACACTTAGTCAAAAATAAAAAATATCCCTCTCAACCACCATAGTTATTTCCTCCTTATGCATTTACAAGATATTTTTGCTTTTAAATAATTTAAAACAAAATTTAATTTCCAAATAAATTTAAATCACTTAATCTATGCACTTTACAAAACAACTAAACTATTCGCTTAATAAATTTAATTGATTAATTTATTTACTCAACAAAATAAATTTAATTGATTAATTTATTTACTCAACTAAATAAATTTAATTGATTAATTTATTTACTCAACTAAATAAATTTAATTGATTAATTTATTTACTTAATAAAAATAAATTTAACCACAAGGTTTAAATTACCTTACCACATAAATGAAATTTAATTAATTAATTTGTCCATTTAATAAGATAAATTTAATCAATAGATTAAATTACCTTACCAATTGAATAAAATTAAATAACAATTTTAATCTAAAATACATAAATTACCATTTACAACCACTCAACATCAATTTCCACATATAATTCCCACCGATAATAAATTATCAAAACATCAAAGACAACATGACTCAACAACAAACTAGACACAAACTGACGACACACTATGATAGGGTTGTGGTTTGACAAGGGAACCTTGTTACTATCTCCCAATCAACAATACCATTGGAAAAGTGGACACGCTCAGACCTATGAAGCCAGGTGGAGACGATGTCCTCTACCTGCATTCCTGAAACCAAGACAAATGTCGTACATGGATAAAACATAACAGTCACACTGTGAAGAGAAATCATGGAATCATTGGGTGATCGCATGCGAGTGATGTAATCCCGTCCTCTTCACCAATACAGTCACATCAAGACTAACGAAATTAAAGCATCATTAATCAACAGATGAACATATCTAAATATTAACAACTATGCTAATCAAAAGCATAACATAAAACATAAACATCTATATATTGTATCATCACATCAAAATATAACATCCACATCGCTCTAAAGCCAGCAATCATAAAATAATAACAAATATCTGAGTCTGTCAAAATAAACACACTGTCCAACATCATAGCAAACTAGAGGGGTGCTACAACATTCATCTCTACCATTCACTCCTGCCACCTCCCTTTGTCATCCCTCCATAGAAATACCCTCATAATCAAGTGTAATTATGTTGTCAGTGCTAACCAACATAATCTATTTAGTATATACTAAATTGAATGATATACTTTTTGGGAATTATAGTCGTTATCCCTAAATGTAATGTGATTTTTGGTTCACAAAAAAGAGTGAACTATAATGTACTAAAACAAATAAAGTTGAGATAAGACATAGAAACATGTTAACTTTTGTAGAGGTATAGCCTAAAATTAAATTTCAATTGAGCTACTGATATACAAAAGGATAGATTACCTCAAGTATTTCCTTATGAAGTGTTGTGGAATTTAGACATGTCTAGTAGACCTTTTTATTATTTATATGAAATGTATTGTCATGCAGTTTCAAATGTTACATTATTATCATAGACTATATTGTATGAAATGTTGTATAAGATTATCAACATTTAATATATTTTCACAAATGTAGAATATATATTATAAACATAGTAGTTGTTGTAAACAAAATTGAAATAGATTATCTGCATACAATATATTTTCTAATATGTAGATTATAAGACAACCATAAAAAGGTATTAACATAGTCATCAATGGGCCCCACACTAGAGTGCCTTAATATGCAATTGTAAAATAGTTTTCACCCACAAAGTCAATCAGGGTACTCGTATCACATTAATAAATAGATTTTGTTCAATTATATTAATGGTATAGATGTAGCACAATGAAAATGGCATCCCCAACTACAATAAAAAAAAAACCAAAATATAAGGCATTGTTTCAATTGGTCCCTCCCAACCTTAGTCGAATGATCCAAGGAATGAATCTAGAGATGTGTTCTTGTCTCTTGTTGTTGCATTTAGACTTGCCATAAATTGATTTGCAATTGCACGCAACTTACATTTGAAGGGGGTAGTGGTGAAGAAGTCAAACCAACTAGAAATTGAGTGCAACTAACTTGAGATGGGTTGGGACTCAAACACACATTGCCTATAGTAAAGAGAGGGATGTTATTTTTGGTTGTATCTTGAAAGTAATTGTGATTATCAAATAAGGGGGTTGCAAGACTGCTTAAGCATATATCTCACATCAATGCTCTATGGGTAGCCTCAATATTTGTTTCCTTCTTCTCTTGTTCTTTTTGTACCCTCTCTTGCTCCTTCTGCTATATTTACTTTATTTGTAATTGTTTTAGTTGCTCTCTTTCCTTGTGCCCAATTTCCTTTTCATTTTTTCTTTGTTCCTTCTGCTCCAAGACCAGAATCTATGCTACCTTTTTGTCCACAATTTGTTGCCTCTTTCTGATTTTTAATTCCTCCAGTTCTTGTTTTCTTCATTCCTACTCCATTATGAGATTCATGGAACTGTTAGTAGTCAACAACTGAGACTGTTGGATCACCTGAAGAGCACCACCAATAGACTTTCTCATTCTTCCATTGAATATGTGAACTAGCAGCTTAAGAAAGTTACTGATCCGAGAACCAGTTTGGGTTTCAGTTGTTTCATTGACTTG
>VDFB02096826.1:36757-71790 GCA_007258455.2 Sequoia sempervirens
GTTGTTGGGCTAGTAATTATCCATTACTTCACGCTAACTAATGCTTCTATCGCTAGCTACTCCCACCAATAGCTATTCTCTTCTCCCTCACCTACTAGCTCTTGGAATGAATAACCGGTACTGCTACTACTCTCACCAATAGCTATTCTCAAGAGCTATCTAACCTTCCAAGCAACCTTACCTGCCTACCCTTACTGATTACTCGAACCTGCCAAGCTATCTATGGGCAGCTAGGTAGTAAAGAGAAGTCTCTATAGGCGGGTAGGATATAATGAATATAGACCCAGGAGAGAGGAGACTTGTAAGGCGGGCCTATCAGCCCTGATTCTTTCTTGCAGTAATGATAGATGATTCCTTCTTGATTCCTTTAATGACAACTATACTATAAGTTGTCCCTATATGTATCCATCCCTTTCGTGATTGGTTGTATTAGTTCCACCACCCTACATTTGAACGAGAAGGAAGCAAGCGCCAACTGTTCAAGAAGTATTCATGAGCCGAGCTACTAATTGGAGCATCCCTTATTACCTCGACTGCTAGGTATGGGTAGGACTATCTTCAGTAGTCCATAAGAGGGCCCCACTGTGCCATCATCTATCCATAATGGAAATTCTAGCTAGAGCTTGATAGGCATACCATCAAAAAGCATTTTCTAGCTCTAGTTCGGGTGCATACCACCGAGGATCACCACCCAACTGGGGATAGGACCACCTAGCATTGCATTACCGATTACTGATTAAAGGGTAGGGCTAAACTCAGGGGTTGGGGGACCACCATGAATGGAGTCTGGAATGAATACTTCTTTGACTCCACCTGGTTTTCTGTGCCAAGTCGTCACCCTAGCCATAGCATGTCGTCGAGTTGTTGTCAGGTTGGTTGTGCTAATTTGGCCCATTTCAACTTGAATATTGATTTAAATGCAAATTATAGAGGGTATTAAATGGCTTGCGTAGTTTAATTGATGATTAAATATATTTAGTTGCAATGTTGAAATACGATTTATTTTATTGATTTATTTGATATAATTAATAAAATAATTATTGGGTTATTGATTGATTTGATTAATTAATAAAATTAAATTAAGTTTAATGGTTAATTAGATTAATGGCAAAATATTAATTAAAATGGTTGTCTTGGCATGATTATATATTAGTTTTCAATTTAAATTGAAAATGGAAATTATATTAGATATTAAGATTTAAATTGAAATAAAAGAAGAAATCTTGTTTGAATAGTTAGAGTTAAATTAAAATAAATAAATAAATGTTAATGTATTTTAATTCCACTTTTGAAAAATTGTTGAGAAAATCATTTATTTGCAACTTTGAAATGCTTTTGTTTTAATGAATTTGGAAAATGCATGAAGCTTGAATTAAAAAATTAGAAATTGGTTTTAGAATTAAAAATTAGAAATATTCCCCACATGTTTTTAAAATATATTTGGTGAGTGAGATTTTTAGGGTTTTTGACCAATTTGGGGAAAAACCCTATTTTTGATAATGGAATCTCATCTATGTTTCAATCTTTCAATTTGGGGAAAAATTTTCTTGGCTATGGTTTTTGCTTGGATTTGTGAAGAGGATGGAGATTCTTGCTGAACTGGATCCAAGGAGTTGGAAAACACCATTGTTGAAGGCTACAAGTTTTTGGAGAAAAATCAGGTTCCTCTTGTTCTTGCTTTGTTCATTTTGAAAATAGCTTAAATCCTTAATATGCTATTTGAAAATCCTTGAAATGAAGTTTAAACTTAATGGAAACCCATGAAAATTCATTTTTAAACTAGCAATAGATCTTGGAGAGGATTCAAATGAAAAGATTTAATTCATTTGTCAATTTGGGGAAAACCCAGAAAATTCATCATGATTATTGTGCTTTAAATTTCTTCTTCTCAATCTTCTCCTCAAGAAAATTTTCCCAATTTGGGCTATGAAATGATATATTTATATACATTTATCCACTTTCATTTTACAAATTGGAAGTTTCTTTTCAAAAATTGTTGCTGTGTGAAATTCATTTTGAGGGTTTTGATTTTTTTGATTTTTTCATTTTTGAATGAAATTGTGAAAACGAAAAATAAAAATTTATTTTTATTTTTTAGTGTGGGGCTTATCCACAGCCACCCCCATCAATGGGGGCACTGGCTATGCAGTGCTCCCCATGGCTAGGGAGGGGCTGCAAGGCAGCCACCACAAGGGCTGTGTCCCCTATGTGAGGCTGCGTAGCAGCCACCACAAGGGCGCGTCCCCTGTTGGGGCTACATTGCAGCCAAAGGCCTTTGGCCTTTATTCTTTTAATATAAATTTTGTTTTATTAAAACTTTAGTTTTAATTTAATTTTTATATTATAATATATATCTATTATAATATATATATATTAATTTTAAATTATATATATAATATAAATATATATATATATTAATGTATATATATTTAATGTTTTCTCTTCGTCACATTAAGTGGTAAAATAGAAATTTTAAAAAAAGATTATGTGATTATTTTTGAAAAGGAAAAATAGGTTTTACAGGGACCTGAAACCACGAAGTTTAAACAACAAAAGATAAGTAGAAAAAAGTACAAGCAACCAGATAGTTGTCTAAAAAAAGAGACGACAGCACCAAAAGACAGCAGGGCCCAAAAAGGACCACCCAAAAAAACTAGCAAACAGAACACCAAGTTACTCCAAGGTGTTCAGTAAGTCCTCAGCCTCCTTTTCAACATTCTACATGTCCTGTAACCCCTGCTTGAGAATTTGAACCGTATGTGAAGAAGTCGGGGTTTTCCTCTTTATGTTTTCCCTGGTACGAGTCGAAATCCCTTCACTAGCCGATCTGCTGCCTCCCCTGTCTGTATCCAAATCCACCACCAGCGAGCCCTTTTGATTTTTTTCAAGATTTTCCACCATAGCATTTATGATGATAGTATTATGCCTAGCAATTTTGTGGTTGTTTGCTACAGTGGCCCTAATGTTTTGTCCAATCTTTGACGTGTTACAATCTATACTAGCCAATCTATCTTCCTGTAATTACTGTATTTTCCTTGGTAAAGGAGTTTCCTGTTCATTATTATCTCTACTGAGCCAGCTAATCTTTTGTTCCAAATCCATAACCTTGTTGCTGAGATCAGTGAGAAAAGATTATGTGATTATTATTATTGAAGGAAAATGATAATTTAAATAAATAGTCGTACATTTTAAAAGAATTGATTTTAAGTAATTATTTAAACGTATATTAAAGACATAATTTGTATAAGTAAAATAATAAGGAATTAAATATGATTAATTGAAATATATAAATTATTAGATATATTTTAATTAATGGGGTTTTAAATTATTAGATATATCTATTTGTAAATAAGCATGTTAATATACTTTGATATTTAATTGTATTGATATTGCACTGGTACTTTACTTTAATAGACGCATTAAGTGATACATAATCAAATGTATTATGATGATTATCGTCATGCTATTAGAGGCAAGAGTGGAGTTTAGAAAATCTAACGTTTTATTTGAAATATTGATTTTAGTTGATTGAATATCCTATGCTGCAATATGGATTAAGTGATTTAATTTAAATATTATTTATTAAAATATCTTGATTTTGAAAATAATAGTGAAACTTAGAGATAACGAATGTTTTATTTAAATCAGATGTCTTTATTTGTCAAATGTTTGATTTATTTATAATTTGGTTCTGATTATTACGGATAATCATGACAATGAAATTAAATAGATAGATTTAAAATATAGATTATGTTAAGATGATTTTGTTACGAAATAGAAGCAAAAGTGGATTTTATATTCAGGAATTTATTTAGAATGATGAATTTTAATAGACGAATGATTAATTTAAAAGTGGATTTTGAATAATCAAATGCTTTTACTTTAAAAGTTGATTTTCATTAATATAAGTAATTAGGAAAATGAAATATAATTATTGGTTTTTAACTCCTTAAGTTGTCAACGTACTTGGATTTACTATTAAGTATATTTGTTTTGGAATATAATTGTATTCAAGAAGAGATAAGACTTAGTTGATTTATTTAATGCTAAGATGAAATAAATACTGAATTATTTAATCTAAATGTTTATTTATTAAGATGTTTTAATTATAAAATACGATTGCGAAACTTAGAGATAATGATTGGTTTAAACTTTAATCAGATGACTTCATTGATTTAAGTGTTGTGATTATGTTATAATTGTGGAATTTAGAGTTAATGAATGATTTATTTCAGTCAAATGACTTTAATCACTAAGAGGCTTTGAATATCAATTTAATTGTGAACCTTAGAGTAGAATTATTGGTTTTGAAGTATTTTTATGTCATGAAATGAAATTAGTGTATTTGATTGGATATTTGTAAGAAATGGAAACTGTGATTGACTGGATTTAAGAAATCCAAACATTAGTTCATTTAACTGCTCGTGTAACACCCCTCCATTTTGGATCTTTTGATCGATAATGTTTTCACCATGTTACGCTTTGTTTCTAATAACTCTTGAATTAAGGTGTTTGTTTATTGTTTGATCGCTCTCTGTTAAGTGACGTGAATGTTATAATTTGATGTGATTGTATTTTATTATGAGGTTATCATTATGGCATGTTTTAGATTAACATAGTATGTACTTGAATTAATGATGCCTTGTGTTTTGATTATGTTAATGATGTAAGCTTTGTCAGTTATTGATACTGTATTGGTGAAGAGAACAGTATTGCATCACTCGCTCGTGAGTGTCCTGTGATTTTCGTCATTCTCTCTTCACAGTGTGTATGATTGATTATATGTATATATGTGCGACATTTGCTTGTTTGCAGGATTGCAGGTATAGGACATTAGCTTCACCTGGTTTCACAGGTCTGAGCGTGTCCACTACTCAACAGTAATATTAGGAGATAGTAACGGGTTACCTAGTCATACCTTTACCCTAGTACAGTGTGTCATCAATTTGAATTTGGTCTTAGTTTTATCATTGTTGTTTTAGGTATTTTATTCTTGTGCAAATTTAATTTAGTAGATTAAATGTGTATTTAATTTTAAATATTTAATTAAATAAATTATTGTTGTGAACGCTTTAGAATAAATAAATAAATAAATAAATTTTGATTATGTTGATTGAGTAAATTTTATTATTAAAAAAATATGGTAATTAAATAAGTAAGAATATTTAAATTAGTTACAATTAGTAAATTGTTTTATTTTATTTAAATGCATGTGGTTTGAAAATATCTTTGGTTATTAAGGGAAAAGATATTTTGTTGAAATAACTTTGAGTTAGAAATTTGTTATCTGGTTGTTGGAAATTCATTATTGAGAGAGATATTAGGGAAAAATAAGAAAAAGTTGTTTCACGGGAAAAATTTTGTATGGGTTGTGAAAAATTGGTGAAGAAATTGTGGATCTCTAGAAGAAATTGTTTTAAAATTATTTTGTTGTAGAATTATTAGCTGTGTTTTTGGTTGTGACTTCTAGAAGGAGGCAATTGCATTGAAGAAAGCTTTGGCTACATTGAGAATTGAAAATATAAAGAAGCTCGGCAACATTTTCTTGAGGCAACATTTTATTGAACCTATCAAAATTTAGAAACCTCTTCCTGTGAAAACATAATTTGTTCTTCTATAGAAAGTGGTAAATTACGGTAAATATTTAGATCGATGTAGAGAATGATTTTAAACAATAGAAAAATAAATAAAAGTATTTGAAGAATTAGAAAAACCTCTGAGGATGAAATCCTCTAATAGATTTAAAAAAATTTGAAACCTCTGGTAATTTGAAAACAAAAATCAAAACAACAGAGAGAGTGTGTCACTAAATTAATCATAACTCGAAATTTATGATTTGGGTAGGGCTGAATTGTCTATATGTTTTAGACGACTTGATTGCGCACCTTTAATAAAAATTTCAGAGAAACCCAGATCCGAAAACAAAAATTATTAAAGTCACAATATACGAATTTATGATTAGGGTTTCTAAAAATTGTTAATTTATATTTATATATTTATTTATTTGTTAAAAGTATATATTAGAAAAAATTGCATATAATTTTATGATATTTAAATGTATTTTTAAATAGGTGCATGCACATGTACAATTTGATATTTTAAAATAAACATTGAAAAATAATAATTAGATTATGTAATTAGAATACATATTTATTTATTTAAAAGAAATATTATATCGTTAATTAATGCATACCATGCACAAGTAGGTGTTTTATAATAAGATGATTTTATTAGAAGGATTAAGATTTCTATTTATATTTGTTTGTGAAATTTGAGTTAACAATTAGTTTTAATTTTCCTTGTGATTTGTAAATAAAAGTATTTATATATTAATAAAAGCATGTAAATGCATGGGTTAATAAATCGTAAAATAAAATAACTTAGGAGTGAAAGTTGATTTATATTTAAATAGATATTGTGTTATTAAAATATTTAATATACAAGTAGAAGATTTTATAATGCAATGATTGTAATAGAGAAATTGGGTTTGTTATTATTATACGAAACTGTGGAATTGATGTTAAATAAATAGTTTTAGTTTATTTCCTTAATATTGCAAATAGAATTCTATTTACTTTGAATAATTGCATGTGATGAGATATTGATTCAATTTGGATTTAGAAAATCTGAATATTAGATTATTTAAGTGCCTGAATTATTTTAAGTTGTATTATTTTCTATTCACATTTGCGGGCAATTTGAATTGAATATTATGAGTAATTGTCAAACTTGAAGTTAACAGTTGGTTTAATTCGTTGTGGATTTATTGGATTTAGGAAATCCTAATGGTCATTTATTTAATTATTTGAGTGGCTTCTTATTGTTGTGTATTCTTTTGTAATTGTGTATTGGGCATTGGGGATATTTGTTGTCGAGAAAATTATAAGTCTTCCAAGAGATTGTAAAATTGTGAGAGGGTTATTATATCTTTTGTTCACCCTTTTTGAGATTTTCCTTGGGTAGTGCACATTTTTTTTGGGTTTCAGTATTTAACATCGTAGGGATGTGTGAATTAGTTTGAACACCCGATTACTATGAACGGGTTGTGTGATTGGATTTGAGCACCCGGTTATTACGAACGGGATGTGTTGTTCTTTGCAAAATAGTTGATATTTGTTATCGTATTTTGTGCACTGTCTACCCTTGGGTTGTGGAATATGTTATTGTGTTGTCGATAGGGGAGTGGCTTTCAACGGGGGTCGGGACACAAAGGGGTCCCAGGATAACTCGTGTGAAAGTCAGTTTAATCAATAAAAATTAAATAACCTTTATTAGGGATGGAGTAGCTTAATATTTAATCAGATAATTTAGCCTTGCTCATTGGCTCAAGGGCTAGTATGAGACTTGAGATGAGTCGGGAAGGCCTAGAATGGCAAGATCATTATCTTGTCTTCTCGAAAGATAACCGATTCCACACTGGTGTGCATGTGGGGCCAGAATCGTGAGAGGTTACCAGGATAACCCTAGAGGGGGGTCAGGACCTAGGAAGATTTCCTTTGGATAACCAATGCAACCTTTGTGATGACACTCCTATGACAATGATCGATTTGTATTATAGAGTGGATGTATTTGATTCAATGGTTCTGGAAGCAATGTAACCTTATGTTTTGTGTCTTTTTGGTACAATGTTATTTTGTGTTTACTAGTATAGTGTTGTTTTACATTTACTGATACAGTGTGGTCTTGTATATTATTTGTGTCTAAAGATAATAGGTTGTCTTGGTTTCCTGTTACTATCTCGTAACACGGAGGTTGGGCCTACGGGTACTAGATGGTTGGGTGGCACGCATCTTACACTATTGAGTTTCTCTTCCTGTTCGTGATGGCAGGATCTTCTTGTTCAAAAAATTTGTGTGGTTCTCTGGAGTTGTCCTTCTCCTTCTTCATTGTAACTGTGGATCTATATATATAATTGTAATACCTCATTTGTATCGAGATGAACCTTTGTGATGTAATTGTAATAATATTTATGATCTATTCATTATCAGATTTAATGGTGTTGTATATGTGGAAATATGTTTAATACATTTCTATGTGTTAGATTTATCTTAAAATGGTTTAATGCTTTGTTGTAAGTTGTATCTTGAGTTTAATATTCATATGTTATGGTTGGTTAAATTTTATAAGTGATGGTGTTCACTTGTAGACGCGTTGCATAGCCTAAAGGATGTATGTGGCTAGAGTAGGTTACTTTACTCGTCTTGTTTTAACTTTAAAAAAAAATAGTTGTGCTTCCACAGTATTGCATTGTCCTCTAGGTTGCGGGATGGGGTTTTACAGCTCGAAATGATTTTAGTGTAAAATTATTCTTTCTCGATGTTGGGAGAATAGAGTAAATGTTTGAAGTCTTCTAGATAGGAGTTCATTTATTGGTATGGGTTGAGGTACGTGAGTCAAATTTTGATGTGTCGTGGGAAAATGTGCATAGTTACACCATGTTGTTTCACCTAGTTCTCACAAACGTGGATGATTTGTACCTCCTTGGGAATAGGAGAGGGTTATGTGGTTTGTACCTCCTTTGGAAGGAGTGCAGTTTGTATTATGTTTGCCTCTAGTGTTTGGAGAGGGTCTTGACCTTGTTGCCTCTAGTGTTTGGAGTGAGTTTCTTGATTTGTTACCTCATTGGATTGGTGAGGTCATACTATCTAATTACCTATTGTGGTTTTCACTTTGTGTGTTGTCTTAGAAGAGTGGCTTGCAATGGGGGATGACACACAAAGTGGTGTTAGGGATAACCCTTTGCAAGTTGGTTAATTCAGTGATAACTAAATAAACTTTTAGAAGCTTATGTTGTAGCAAACATTAAACAAGATTAATTATGCCTCGCTCATGGACCCAAGGGCTTGTTTTAGACTTGAGATGAGATGAGAAGGCCTAGAATGGCAAGATCATCTATCTTGTCTTCACGAGTGGTATTTGATTCTGCATGAGTGAGCATGGGTGCTGAGATTTTAGTAGAGGCCACCAGGATAACCCATGGTGTGGGGGCCAGAGCCTAGGGAGATTCCTAGAGGATATCCCTTGACGAGCTATGCGATGACACTCTTCCTAAGTCAATAATTTGTACTTGGTATTTGTGACACTTTTGATCTATTCTATGTCTAGAAGTAATGTAACATATATCAGTGATGTGTGAGTCGTACTAGAGTTGTTGGTTTGACCCTCTAGTTCATGTGATGTGGTACTTGTATTTATTTTGTATCAATTTTGTGTAGCCTGTGTCTTGTGGTAGATGGTCTTGTGTAGGAATTCCTTGTTACTATCTCCTAGAACGAAGGGAGTGGGACCTTTGGGTTCCACGTGGTCAGGTGGCACATGCATCTTAATTCGTTGGTTCTTCTTCTTGTTCGTGTGGTTGTGATTTCTAGTTGGAGAGCTTGTGGGAATCAGATTCTTCTCATTCCTTGTTCTCTCAGTACTTATTGTAATTTTATTACCCCTCATTTTTTTTTGAGGTGGAATTTGTAATATGTTATCATACTTGCTAGATTTACCTCATTTGGGGAATGAGTGTTGTAATCATATTGTAAGTTATATTATTGGAATCAAGAGGTATCTCATACTCTTGGATGTAAATTATTCTGAATAAAATGTATGTGAACTTTAATTGTTAAGTAATTATATGGTATGGTTTTAATTCATGTTCCATGTTTGGTTTAACACAGTCTCGTAACCTTAGGGGATTGGTTGGCATTGGTTAGTGAACAGGTATGTTAATTGTTCATGTTTAAGAAAAAATTTTAAAAATGAGTTTGTTTGTGTAGTAAATTGCAACTTCCCCTAGGGTTGCATGGCGGGGCATTACATTGTAATGCAACTGTCATTAATGGATTATGGTCTAAATTTCACTTATTTTTAATGTATATTCAATTTATTACAATGGCTCACAAGCATTACATATTTTTCTACTGACACAGTCTATATCCATCATAGTTCAGAATGGGGGGAATTGGAAAGTAGTTGATATTCTTTGCTTGCCTTCCCAGATGGATTTCCAAATAACCTAATTAGCTTTGATAGAGATAAATTCTTTGACACATAGCATTGTTATTTACTATCAACTGCCTACTTGCATGTGGTGACTCGATCTTTGTCCATAAAAGTATTTTTTTTCACTCAATTGTCAATGTATCTTCTCTCCTCTAGCATGTTATTCAAATTCACTCAAGATCATTGCGTCCACAACAAAAAGCAATAGATTTGTAAGTTACTATATCTCTTACATTTTCATTTTTTGGTGTTGCTTACTCAATGGCTTGTATTGTTCGATGAAAGAGACATTTGTGTCTATTTACAGGATCTATGTCTCCCATCTTTGAAGCATGTGTCCTTGCTACCTTCTCACAAACATTCAAAAGGGAATTTGTAAGTTTCTTTTTATCTTGCCTCTCTTTAATATTTAACAATTTCTCTTTCTAATATTTTCATTCTTTATGCTTTTAACTATTTCTTGCATGAACTAATTAGTACTTTTAATCTTTGGATGCAGTCACTTGAATCAGTAAAGTTTCAAAAAAAGTATTAGTTGGTGGTCAATGATATGCATGAAGGTATAGTCACAATAAAAATTTTATTTCCATATGCATCAAATTGATTGATTCTATGTACATAAAACTCTTTGGATTTCTATAAATTATATATCTCATAATTCATTGTAATCTATCAAATACCATGTTTTTTAATTTGGAAACTTGATCGAGGGTATTTATCCTAGTTTGGATAAGACTTATTAAACAAAACTTATGTCAAAATAAATATTTTTTAAAATAGTTGTTTATAAAAACATTATTTGATTTCATCTCATTTCAATGCAGCATCGCATTCTACTACACTCATTTATCATTTATCTTATTGCAATTTCCTTAAGAACTTTTCATTATGTCTTTATAAAGACTTGACATGATAGCGTGTTGATCATGATTAAGAATGGAATTAATATTTCCCAAAGATACATGCAATGCAACTACACTTGAATTTATTAAATGAAAATGAAAATTACTTGTTTGTAATTGGAAAATTTCTCGATGTAAAAATCGTTAAATCTATGTCTAATGTTTTTCAAGTGTAAAATGAGGTAGTGTCATTTTATACTTTTTCCATACAGTTCCATTTTATACTTTTCCCACTCCTTAGTATTTTATTTGTTCATGTTTATTGTTTTTGTTGTATGCATTTTCTATGTAGATGTGGTCCAATTGATTTTGAATTTAAAACCTAAATTGGATATGAACAATTGGGAAATGTCCAAGTCTTAAATCATTCAATCAATGTCTGTTCAAACAATTTATGATTGTGTAGAACCCCACCCCATAACCTAGAGGATGATGCAACACTATGGAAGCACAACTAATTTTTTTCTTAAAAAGAGTAACAATAACAAGTAAAGTAATACACTCTAGCACGTACATCCTCTAGGCCACAGAACACATCTACATGTGAATTCCAAAACTTACATTTAATTAAACTAACCATAGGATAAGAAATTAACTCATGCTAAACAACATCCATCAAAACATTAACCCATTGCATAATAAATCTAACACATAGAAATGTAATGAACATATTTCCATAGATACAACACCATATAAACAATATATACCATTTAGTCCAATAACGAATAGATCATACATAATGTTACAATTACAACACAAGGAATCCTCCTTGATTACAAATGAGGAATACAAATACATAGTGTCCCACTGTTACAATGAATATAAGAGAAGTACAAATCCATAGAAACACACAAGCTCCTCGAACTAGAAGATCCCACCATCATGAACAAGAAGAGAAAACCCAACAATGTAAGGTGCACGATCCACCCAACTGTGTGGTACCCATAGGCCTAGCCCCCATGCTAGGAGATAGTAAAAGGTAACTAAGATAACCCTACTACCTCTAAACACAGGCAATATACAAACATCACTATACCACTAAACATAAAACATAAGGTTACATTGCTTCCAAAATCATTGAATCAAGAACAACCATTGTACAATACAAACCAATTTTTGTCATAGGAGGAGTTTCATCACAAAGGTTGCATTGGTTATCCTAAGAAGATCTTCCTAGGTCTTGGCCCCCATCTTGGCTTATCCTAGTAACCTCTCACGAACTTCGGCTCCACATGCACACTAGTGCATAATTGATTATCTTTTGAGAAAAAAAGATAATGATCTTGCCATTCCAGGCCTTCCCAACTCATCTCAAGTCTAAAAAAATCCCTTGAGCCAATGAGCAAGGCTAAATTATCTGGTTAAATGTATTAAGCTACTCTATCCCTAATATAGGTTATTTAATTTCCACTGATTAAACTGACTCTCACATGAGTTGTTCTAGGACCACTTTGTGTCCCAACCCTTATTGAAAGCCACTCCCCTATTGAAAACACAATAACATATTCCACAACCCAAGGGTAGACAAGGTGCACAAAAATACGATAACAAATATCAACCATTCTGTAAAGAACAACACATCATGTTCGTAGTAACTAGGTGGTCAAATTAAATCACACAACCCATTCATAATAACTAGGTGTTCAAGTCTAATTCACACATCCCTATAGATTTTACAATATCGAATCCCAAATATGTGCACTACCCAAGGAAATATCAAAGGGTGAACAAAAGATACAACCCTTTCACAATTTGACAATCTCTAGAAGGCTTACATTTTCTCTAGAAAAAATATCCCCACAATTCATAATCACAAAAATACATGTAATTTAAATTAACAACTCATGCAATTAAAAATCACTACCATTCAGATTTCCTAAATCTAGTAGATATATATCTCATATTTAAAATACATCGTTAAAGCATAATTATAATTAATAAATCAACAACGGAATAAAACTAAACATTTACTATCAGTTTCACATCTACTCATAATAAATAACTCCATTCCCACAATTAAAATAATAAAAAATTTAAGGTTAACAAATCGTGCTTGCATGCACTTATGACAATTTAACAACAATTAAATAAATATATTTAATATGTATATATATAATTAAATTAATTATATATACATATAAAATATATATTATTCAACTTATAAAATCAATTATACTTTTCCCAAAATTCATTTAAAAATAATTACTTAACGAATTAACCATTTTAAATAAATATATTTAAAAATATATTTATTTATTTATTTAAAAATAAAATACAAAGAAGATAGATATCCCTTACTAATTCATGTAATTACCCATAAACATACTTACATATAAAAATACATACCTATATCTATTTATTTATAATTAACTATTCCTTATTTTACTTATTAATAATTTACCCCAAAAGTAGTTTACCCTAAAAGCAATTTAAAAGAATTATAAGTATGAAAGGAATTATATACAAATTATTATATTATTCCTACATACACACAATATTATTTCCTTCTCCCTAGAAAGGAGATGGTCTAAGGGAAACCTATTCATACTAACATAGTTTAGTTTTTTTTTAAAGATTCCTTATAATGAACATGAGAATATACTCCTTTCATTTATGTAAGGGATAACTTTAAGTTAATAATTTGCACGATTACTTTCTTCCCCTTCATAAACTTAAGAGCCTAATTTAATTCACTTTATTTTAAGGGTTGTACTATAAAGTGAAGCTTTCCAAGACTATGACCTTCCTCTTCTACTTTTAAACTTCAATGCACAGACATGGGCCAAATACTATTCAATTTAAAGTCTAGTGAATGGAAGCTAAATTACTTGCATTAGCTATAGGGAATTCACATTACTTAAACACATAGTTCCATATTACCTATGGAGGGGTTGGTGGCCATTTTCTACAGTCTAAGCATGCAAATTTCAATGTGACTTAAACTCAGCCAACTAAGAGATCATCGATAGGAATCTAAAGCAAAGTGTCAAATGAAACACATACTGATATAACAAACTATTTTGAATGATCAAGAGTATGGCAATACAATAAATGATGTTGTTCTGATTCCCGTATACGATGTCATGGTCCCAACTCATGCAACCGCCACCAAGAGTGTTACAAGCCAATAAGGTGGAAGAAATTATTATAAGAATACTATACAGTGTTCCAGATGGTGGCCATTACATGCCAACTTTGAATCACACTAGCAGTATTTATGTTTAAGAAATTTCCTTTTGTTTCAAAGATTCATAGCACATCAACCTTGCGGTTTGAATGCAATCAAAGTTACATTGCCTTATGAAGGTTTCAACATCTGAAGGAGTGTACATACAAGTTCACAATAGACGTGATGGTGAGATGGTTGCTTTATAATGGTCAGTGTAGATGAAGTAAAGATCCAGGTCGTTATTGTCAGAAAATAGTTCTTTGATACAGAGCTTTGAAATGAATTATTTACTAGACATGAACTTGGCTGAAGACTTCATTACAAACCACAACTTAACTGAATGATGAGAATAGAGCGACGGTGGTAGTCTATTAATAACAATTAGTAATGAACACTTATGAGTATATATTGCACAAAACCAACGACTACATGTTAATAACTATAAAGGACTAACTTTTAAATACCTATGGATAGTTGAATACACATGCAATATGGCAGGAGGTTTCCTATAATGTAGGCTAGATGTCTTGACATGATGGTTAACCAAAGTAGCGGTGGAAGCTCAAGATTCAGCGAATCACAACTAGCTAACCATAGTGCTCTCAATAATTGCCGATGGTAAGGGAGTCTCGCCTGGCCAATCTATGCATGAAAAGGAGTAAGAAGTAAAGCACAATATGTGATATAACATGCGTCCCACTCAACATATAAGCTTATATACATCTAATATACATTTAACACTACCTCATAACAGACATTGAATACCAACCCATTTAATTGACAACATTAAAAAAACAAAGGCCGACTGTTGAAGTAAACACAACGAACAAGTTTGATAAAACTTAAGGCAGCAAACAATGCATGTCAATTTCACTAACAAAGATTACAATTCAATTTTATAGAGATTTATAAATATTGCTATTGTTTTCTTTTGAAATTTTCTATTGCTTATATTAATTTTTTGTGACGCTGTAAACATTCATGACAATTTCTTTCAAAAAATAAAAGCTCCTAAAATAAAAGAAATCCTCTTCTAAACTTTTCCAATTTGCAATATAATAATAATTAAATATCTCTTTCAAATGAAAATTCACAAAGCAATAAAGAACCTATTCTACAAGATCTATTGATTCAAATTTTTAATGTCGAGCTTCCCGTCAATCTTCAATTGCCAATGCTTCCTCCAAAGAATTGTCACTTCCTAGAGAATAGAAAATACTCTGGAAACAAGAATACAACAAAACTAGTTTCCTAAAATTATTAGAGAGCTTCCAAGATTAACAATTTCTTCAAACCTCAAAACAATTTTACCATTTCAAAAACCTCTTTTTTTCTTTCCTGTGAAAACAACTTCCTCTTTTTCTCCCCATTTCAAAAAATATATTTGGAAATCAATTTTAAGACAATTAGAAACCAAAAACTTCTAACTTCCAGTTAACACAACAAATATCTTTTCTTCAACAACAAAGATATTTCTAAGATCTTTTCCCAATAACATGCATTTGAAATTAAAATAATTTATTTAATTCAAATCACATTTAAATCACTTATTAATTTTAATTCACATTTAATATAATAATTAAAATTACCTTATAACATAAAGTAAATTAATTAATTTATTTATTATAAAGTTTCCACATTCATGATCAAAATTAATTAAATAATTAATCAAAACATATAATTTAATCCTCACAATTAAACTTTTCACGATAATAAAATACCAAGACCAACATGGATAAAGAATACAATCAATACATGGACTGGTGACACACTATACTAGGGTAAAGGTTTAACTAGGTTTGTAGTACCCCTCCATTTTACTTATGCTTTCTAACAATGTCTTACTTTGATGGACCTTGATACTTTGTTTTAATGTATTTGATCACTAACAGTAGAGCAATCGTGAATTTATTTTATGATGTGATAATACACTATTTGGTGGTGATTTTTTTTTATGTTTTATGTTAGCATAGATGTTTACTTGAGATGATATTGCTATATATGCTCATGGTAGATTAATTTATATTCATTTCGTCAATTCGATGTGACATTGTATTGGTGAGGAGAATGAAATTGCATCACTGGCTTGCGAGTGCCGTGTGATTTACACGATTTTCTCTTCACAGTGTGTTTGAATCATGGATTATGTATATACATGTACGATATATGTTTGATTGCAGGATTGTAGGTATATGACATCAACTCCACCTAGTTTCATAGGTCTAAGTGTGTATAGGCTCAACAGTAATGTTGATTGGGAGATAGTAATGAGCTTTTTCCTAGTCTAGCCACAAACCTAGTCACACTGTATCATCAGTTTATGTCCGATATGTTTGGTTGTCACATATACGTTTGCCTTGTTATTTGTTTATGCAAGGTTTATTTTGTCAAATTAATGTTAGATTAATGTTCTTAATGATTAAGTGGTTATTTAATTAATTTTAAATAATGTAGTTAAAAGCTTCTTATTTTATTTAATCAATTAAATTAGTTTATTTGGTAAAATAATTTATTCTTTGTGATTATAATTATTTTATGAAATAAATTAATTAATTGATTAAATTTTCTCGATTGAGTGAATAGATTAAATATAGTTTAAATGCTTTTATGTGAATTGGAATTTTAAATTTGTATAAAGAAAATATCTGTGAGTTTGTTAAAAGATATTTTTGATTAGCCATGTGTGTGAGTAAAATTAACTGCAAAACTATTGTTGAAAGATTATTCTCTGAGAGAATATTGTGATAACTAGGAAAGGCAATAAGTCACTTCACAAAAAAGAAAAGAAAAAAAGAGAAAATCGCTAGATAATTATTTTTGGATTTTTGGTTAAAAATTTAGAAGAGGTTCTCATGATTATTTTCTGGTTCAGTATTTTTGCATCTTTCTGGAAGTGGAAATTTTGGAAAGGGCTTTGGAAATTGTACTCAAAAGGAAAATCTTTGCTCCAACTTTCAATTCTTCAAACTTTAGAAAAATAGGTTCCTTGTTAATTATTTATTTATTTGTTGATTTGAAAATATTGTTTGTACAAAAATTCAATTTAGTAGAAGTTTTGATAAAAAATTTAAATAGAAATATTGCCTGAAGAAGAAAATATGATTGAAACTTCTATAGAAAATATATATCTTGAATTCTTCTCAGTAGAAAAATTTGTTGAAAACATTTCTGTAGAAAACTTGTTACCTCTTTGTGTAAAATTACTGAAAAGATTTTATGTTTCTATAGAAAACTTTATAGTAAAATTAGAGAGCCTCAGAGAAGGTTATTGTTTAACAATAGAAAATTTTCAAAAGAAAATAGAAGAATATCTTAGTAGATTTGTAAATGAAATTCTTTGATTAATTTGAGGAAACAAAAATCTCTATGATAAACTTTTCTAAATATTTCTTATAGAAAATATTTTGAAAATTTGGATTGAAAATTAAACCTTTTGTTATGGAAATTAAAAAATATCTAACAAAATTGTTAAAATTGGTAAATCTCTCGATTTCTTGTAGAAAACCCTCTATGAAGATATTTTCTTGATTATAACATTCTTATTGATTAATATATATATATATATATACATATGATATATATAGGTATACATATACATATATATATATATATATATATATATTACGAAATTGCTCTATAGAATTTTTTTTAATAAGAGAGTAGAAAATGTTGTACGTGATTCATAAAAAAATTGCAATTTTTAAATTTTTTTTAAAAAAATTAGAGTTATGGGAGGCACAGGGGAGGCTACTCTCATGACCATTCCCCATAGGGGAGCCAACTGTGAGGGATGCTCCCAGTGGTTCCTTCACAAGCAGCGCTGACACTGCCTGAACAACCACGCCCCATTAAGGGTTCAACTGTGTGTGGCAACCGACCCTTCATCTTATTATAAGTTTTTATCGATTGTTTATTTTTGTTTTATTTTATTTTTATTTTTTATATATATTATATATATATTTAATATATATTATTTTTAATATAATATATATATAGTGTGTCACACACCTCCAATTTGTTATGTTTTTCTTGATAGCTCAAATACTTTGTTAGACTATGTTTTATGTTGTGGTCATTTTGTCGCTGACAGTATATACATGGTAATTATGTTGATATGATGACACATTATATACATGGTAATTATGTTTAAATATGCTTTATGTTTACATAGATGTTTAGTTGTAATGACACTTCTATATTTGTTTATGGTAGTTTAATTGATGTATTATCTCGTTAGTTGATGTGACATTGTATTGGTGAACAGAACGGTATTGTATCACTCACTTGCGAGTGCCCTGTGATTTTCGTGATTCTCTCTTCATGGTGTGTGTGAAATTATTATCTGTATGCATGTGCGACATTCGCTTGTTTGCAGGATTGCAGGCATAGGATATTAACTTCACCTGGTTTCACAGGTCTGAGTGTGTCCACTACTCAACAGTAATATTGAGAGATAGTAATGGACTACCTAGTCATACTTTTACTCTAGTACAGTGTGTCATCAGTTTGATTTTGGTCTTAGTCCTATCATTGTTGTTATGAGTATTTTATTATTGTGCAAATTTAATTTGGTAGTCTAAACGTATATTTAATTAAAAATTTTAATTAAATGAATTATTATTGTGAAAGTTTTAGAATTAATTAATTTAATTTGGTTATATTGTTAAGTAAATTTTATTATTAAAATAAATTCTAATTAAATAAATAAGTATATTTAAATTGATTGCAAATTAGTAAATTGTATTATTATATTTAAATGCATGTGAATGAAAAATATCTAAGTTGTTGAGAGAAAAGATATTTTGTTGAAATAACTCTGAGTTAGAAATTTGTTATCTAATTGTTGAAGATTCATTTTCGGAAGAGATTTTTTTGGGGAAAAGAAAAGAAAATTGTTTCACGGAAGTTTTTGGTGTGGGTTGTTGAAAATTGGTGAGGAAATTGTGGATCTCTCTCAAGATTTGTTTTATAATTTTACTGTAGAATTATTGGTTGTGTATTGTGTATTTTCTAAGAAGAAGCAAATTTACTAGAGGAAGTTTTGGCTACATTGACAATTCGAGGTTATAGAGAAGCTCGACAACAATTCTCAGGAAATAGTTCTTTTGGAATAGTCAACAATTACAGGCAATAGTTTTTTTGGAATAGGCAACAATTTCTTCTGGAATAGGTTCCTTAACTATTTTTGTAAATTTTATATTGAAAAGTTATTTTATTATTGTAATACAAATTGGAAATGTTTAGGAAATAATTTTTCAATACTGTAGAAGTTCTTGTTTCTTTCTTTTAAAAGATTGCTGTGAAAATTGAATCTCTGTAGAATAACATATTTAGATCCTTTGTTTTAAATTGAGTATTTGAAATAGATTATATACAAAAGAAAATTATAGTGAAGTTATTGAACTTTTGTTGAATTTAAATCAAAACTTAGAAACTTTTTTCTGTGAAAATATAATTTATTCTTCTGTAGAAAATCGTAAATTACTGTTGAAGATTTAGATCCATGTAGAGAATGAATTTTAACACAATAGAAATTTCAAAAGAGAACAATAGATGAATTAGAAAACCTCTTTAGGATTGGAAAATAAATATTCTAACACATTTTTAAAAATTGGAAACCTCTCGTGAGAGTCACCAAATTAATTGGAAAAGAAATCTTCTAATAGATTTGTAAAACAAAACGGTCACTAAATTAATCATAACTTAGAATTTACAAACTGGGTAGGGCTAAATTTTTTATATGTTTTTTACAAACTAGGTAGGGCTAAATTTTTTATATGTTTTAGACAACTTGATTGTGGACCTTCAGTAAAAATTTCAAAGAAATCCAAATCCGAAAACACAAGTTATTAAAATCGCAACAGTCAGTACTGCTTGAAAATTGTAAATTAATATATTTATTTATTTAAAAAATATATATTAGAAGAATTGCATATAATTTTAGAATATTTAAATATAAATATATTTAAATATATTTTTAAATAGTGCATGCATATGCACAATTAGATATTTTAAAATGAACATTGGAAAAGAATAATTAAATTATGTAATTAGAAAAAATATATATATTTATTTATTTGAAAAGATTTTTATTTAAATGAATATTATGTTGTTAATTAATGCATGCAATACACAAGTAGGTGTTTTATAATAAATTGATTTTAATAGAAAGATTGAATATTTAATTAAGAAAATTGAGTTAAATATTAAGAGTAGTTGTGATTTAGAAGTGGAATATTTAATTGTTCATTGTTAGTTTATTAAATTGAAATAATATTTTGAGATAATGTATTTTAATATGCAAGAATTGATTGTAATAGATTTAGGAAATTCAAAAGATAGTATTTATTATTTTTTTTGAATTATATTTGAAAGTATGTGTTTCTATAATTATGTACTGGGGGGAATGTATTTGTCATTTTGTGAATCTAAGTCTTCCAGAATTGTTATTGTGAAAGGGTTGTGGTAACTTTAGTTCACCCTTTGAATTTTTGGGTAGTGCACATGTTGGGTTTTAGTATTGGACATTCATAGGGATGTGTTACCTTTTGAGGTGTATTGGTTATTGTTGTTTTGTTTTTAGTGCACTATCTTCCCTTGGCATGTAGTTTGAGTTATGTGTTGTCAATATGGGAGTGGCTTTCAGCGAGGGTTAGAACACAAAGCGGTCATAGGACAACTCGTGTGGGAGTCAGTATAACAAGTGACAATTAAATAATCTATTAGCTTAACACATATAACAAGATATTTAGCCTCGCTCATTGGCTCAAGGGCTTGTATGAGACTTGAGATGAGTCAGGAAGGCCTGGAATGGATAGATCATTATCTTGTCTTTTCAAAAGATAATCGATTCCACACTAGTATGCATGTGGGGCCGAAATCGTGAGAGGTTACCAAGATAACCATAGAGGGAGGTCAGGACCTAGGAAGATCTCCTTTGGACAACAAATGCAACCTTTGTGATGACACTCCTATAACAATAGTCGGTTTATCTGTATTATGTTTATTATTGATTTAGTGATTCTGGAAGCTATGTGACCATTGTACTTGTTACTTATACTGTGAGTATTTTGTATGTTTCTTGTGTCTAGAAGTAGTAGATTGTCTTGGTTACCTGTTACTATCTCCTAGCACGGGGGTTGGGCCTATGGGTACCAGATGGTTGGGTGGTGTGCATCTTACACTATTGAGTTTCTCTTCCAGTTTGTGATGGCGAGATCTTCTTATTCGAGGAGCTTGTGTGGTTCTCTGGAGTTGTTCTTATTTTTCTTCATTGTAACTGTGGATCTATATGTATAATTGTAATACCTCATTTGTATCAAGGTGAACATTTGTGATGTAATTGTAATAATATTTATGATCTATTCATTATTGAATTTAATGGTGTTGTATTTGTGGAAATATGTTTAATATATTTCTATGTGTTAGATTTATCTTGAAATGGTTGAATGCTTTATTATAAGTTGTATCTTGAGTTTAATATTCATATGCTATGGCTGGTTAAATTTTATAGGTAATAGTGTTCACATGTAGACGCGTTGCATAGCCTAGAGGATGTATGTGGTTAGAGTAGGATACTTTACTTCCCTTGTTTTAACTTTTAATAAAAAAAATAGTTGTGCTTCCGCAGTGTGCATCATCCTTTAGGTTGTGGGATGGAGTTTTACATATAGTATATATATAATATATATATTGTATATATATATTGTATATATATATTGTATATAGATAATATATATATAAATAGATTTATAATTTGTTTATATTTAAATAGATATTCAATTATAATGATTTGAATGTGTATTTATTTAAATGTGTAATATTGTTGATTAGTGTATGAATATCATGAATCTAGATATTTTTATAATGAAATGTATTGAGTAAATAAATCAAAAAATTTATTATAATGCATGAATGTGGAACAGGAGTTAATTATTAGTTTTAATTTTCATATTGATTCAAAAATGAATTATACGTTAGTTGATTAATTTCATGCAATATATTATAGATTTGATTGGATTTATGAAATCATAATGTTGGGTTCTTATTTTCCTAAATTTCTTTAAGTTGTTTTTACTCTTATTGGGAAAATTGGGGATTATAAGGGTTTATAAGTCTTCTAGATACTGTTTTCATGTAAGGGATTTGTTTTTATGATGGTTGGATATTTTGAATGAACTAGGGTAGTGCACATAGTTCTTATTCAGTTTAGACACCTAGTTCTATGAACGGGTTGTGGCATCTATTGTATTAAGTTGATATTTGATGATGGTTTATGGGCACCTTATCTACCCATAGTTAGTGGAATTAGTTTCCTTATGTTGTTATTAGGGGAGTGGCTCTTTATGAGGGCTGACACACAAAGTGGTGGCTGGGTAAATCATGTAGAGTTAGTTTAATAAGTGAAAACTAAATTAACACATTAGGTAGTCTAAAACCTTTAACTAGATGAATTATGCCTCACTCATGGACTCAAGGCTAGTTCAGACTTAGGGATGAGTCAAGAAGGCCTAGAATGGCAAGATTGATATCTTGTCATTATGAAATATAATCAATTCTGCAATAGATTGCATGTGGGGTCAATTTTCATAAGAGGTTACCAAGGTAACCCAAGATGGGGGCCAAAACCTAGGAAGATTCGCTTGGGTAACCTATGCAACATTGGGATGACACTTCACCTATAATAACAATATCTTTGTGATCTTATTGTACTTGAACCTTCAGTTCTGGAAGCAATGTAACCATTATGTTATGTTTGTACTTGTATAGTTTTGTCTATGGTTTTGCCTATGTCTAGGGTTTGTAGGTTATGTCTAGGGAACCTTTTTATTATCTTCTAGCACGGGGGGTGGGTCTACGGGTACCACTTGGTTGGGTGGAATGTGTACCTTATATCGTTGGGTCCCCTATTCTTGTTCGTAGTGATGAGTACTTCTTGAATAGAGAGCTCGTGTGTGGATATGTACTTTCTCATATTTCTCATTTGTATCAGTGGATACCTTATTTATGTATCACTCCTCAGTTGTAATCGGGGAGAACTTTTGTAACATGTAATTGTACACTTTTGTATTGACCTGCCTCATTTAGAAATGAGTATTGTAAATGTTATTATAAATGTAATGTAAGAATGGATCATATTTGTACTTATACCTTCAATGAGGTCATTTATTTGTTATTGAATGTATGTCTTTAAGTTTATAAGAATTATTCACATGCTATGTTTAGCTACTTTTGTTATTTATGGGATTTGCATGTAGTGCAATGTCGCATATCTTAGGGAATGTTTGCATTTATCATGTTATGTTACAAGTAATATTACATTTATTCTTTACAAAAAATAAAATTATTACACTTTCGTAGACTTTGCAACATTCTTTTAGGTTATGTGGTAAGGCATTAAAAATTGGTATTAGAGAAAAAGTTCTAACACTGGATGCTTTGGATAATTGTGATCCCCTTAGGTTGTCCTAGATGTTAGACTATGTAATATTATTTTATGTTAGCTTTTTCTATTTAGTATCTGAGACTTGTTCTTGAATTTTGTCTAGGATCATGCCTAGACATCATGGTAGAGGATGTGATCAAGGTCGAGGTGGTCATTGGTCGAGCTGCTAGGTTACTCCCCCTTAGAGCTCTCACGAGAGTGAGCATGTTGAATAGTTGGGTCCTTAGTTGGAATAGACAAGTGGGGAAAATATTCCAATTCATCCAGGGGTTGAGGGAGCACAGGTGCATCCCTTACTAGAAGAGGTACTTGCCAAACTTGGTTCGAGGCAGGAATTTGATCAGGAGATGGTTAGGAAATGTGATAGATCTCATAGGAGAATTGTTAATACTGCAGAGTAGGATGCCATAGTTTTAGGACATATGAGAGATTTTTTGAGGGAACACCCTCCTACATTTGATGGGACTGGTGGTGGTCTAGAAGCAAAGACCTGATTATTAGACTTGGGAAGTTGTTTTGCTATGCACCCATATGGTAGCAATACCTAAGCTAGATGTGCCATCATGCATCTTAGAGGTTTTTCCTCTACCTGGTGGTGTTTAGAGGAGCAGAAGCTCCATTTGGGGATTGGGTCAGTTTCTTGGGAAATGTTCTTAGAAATATTTAGAGCATATTTCCTATTTGAGCATTGGAGACAATGACAAGCTGATGAGTTTCACGATTTGCATCAGTTGGCTTTATTTGTTGAGCAGTATGAGTGCAAATTTTATGAGCTCAAACAATATGTTGGAATTGGAGACGATGAGGTGATGTTGGTACAAAATTTCATCAGGGGTTTGAATGCTTGTAATAGTGGAGTTAGAGTCTTCAAACCAAAGACTATGGAGGTTACTGTGGAGAAATCATGTATTGTGGAGGAGAATTTGACTATGGAATTGGATGGACATACAGGTGTTCAGATAGATAGTGCACCTATAGGGTCCATGAGGTGGTCAAATATAGAAAGGAGGTTCCTCTCGGAACCAATAGACACCCACTAAGGGTGGACAACAACAACAGCAACATAACCTATAGAAGAATAATAATTCACAGTCTTGGTAGGCTAATAGTTTTTAGTCAGGAAAGAACTATAACTGGTGGCACAATAAGCGCAATCGATAGGATCAACTAGCTCAAAGTGCACAGTCTATGGTTAGTAGAGGTAGCTTTTAGTAATCCAATGCACCTTTGGGTGGCAGAGGATTTGGTAGAGGTACTAGTTGTTTTCTTGTGGTTAGCAGGGACATATTGCTAGGCAGTGCCCTATGAGAGGTTCATTAGGATTTGGGCAGCGACTGACAACTTTTGAGCCTACAGTTGGAGATGTAGGTCGTTCACATACAGTTTATGATGTGGTAAATAACTGCCAGATAGATCATTAGAATACTGTGGTTGAGACTTCAAGTTAGTTATAGGGTACTAATGTTACTATTCTTTTTTATTTTGGAACTACTAGTTCATCTATTTCACCTACTATTTTTGAGCGATGTGGTCTTGTGGCGGTAAAACAAGGTGGTAAGTGGTAGGTAGAATTTTCCTCTGGGGTGAAGGTAGTGGTAGAGAACCACATACACAATTGTGTACTAAGAATTGGTTCACTATCTACCTTAGTAGATCTTGATGTTACACATCTTGGTTCGTATGATATTGTTTTAGGTATGGATTGGTTAGAATCCCATCATGCTATGATTGATTGTTGACTGAAAATACTAAGTTGTATTAATTATTATGGTGCTAAAGTTGAAATCATTGGTGTTCAAAGACCTATCTCTTTGCAGATGATTTCTACTATGCAATTGAAGAGATGTCTTCATCAAGGTTGTCAACTATTTGCAACAATAGTTAATGACTTGGAGGTAGGGGAGAGTTGAGAGATATCTCTTGATGATCACCATATCCTCAGGGAGCTTGTAGATGTATTTCCTAGTGATATACCTGGTATGCCACCAAAATGGGATATTGATTTTAGAGTTGACTTGGTTCCTGGAGTAGAGACTATATCTCGAACCCCATATAGAATGACAACTCAAGAACTAGAAGAGCTTACCCAGAATTGATGATCTTTTTGATCAGATTAAGGAAGCTAATGTGTTCTCTACGATTGATTTGAAATCAGGTTACCATCAGTTATGCATTGTAGAAGAAAACATTCATAAAACAACATTATGAACTCATTACGATCACTACAAATTCACAGTAGTACCGTTTGGGTTAACGAATGCACCATCAGTTTTCATGAGTTTGATGAATGGTGTCTTTCGCACATACCTTGATCATTTTGTTCTTGTGTTTCTTAATGATATTTTGATCTATTCGAGAAATATGAAGGAGCATGAAGAGCATCTAAGACAGGTATTGTAGTGCTTGAGGGAGAATCAATTGTTAGCAAAATTGAAGAAGTGTGACTCCTTTTAGACTGAGGTGAAATACCTTGGTCACATGATTTCTAGAAAGGGTATTGTTGTGGATCCTTTCAAGATACAAGCCATTGTTGATTGGCCCATGCCTACCAATGTTGTTGAGGTTCGTAGTTTTATGGGTCTTGCTAGATACTATAGATAGGTTTTTTAGGGATTTTCTAGGATAGGGCACCCCATTACTTCTCTTTAGAGGAAAGGGAAGAAATTTGTCTGAATAGATCAATGTCAGTTGGCTTTTTAGAAACTTAAGGAAAAGCGAACTAGTGCACCTATATTAGCTATTCCTAATCCTGCTAAGGATTTTTGTTGTTTGTACTGATGCGTCTTTGGAGGGTTTAGGAGTAGTATTGATGCAAGAAGGACGTGTGATCACTTATGAGTCTCGCAAACTCAAAAATCACAAACTGAATTATCCCACTCATGATTTCGATCTTTCCATAGTTTTTCATTCATTGGTTCAATGGAGGCATTTCTTATTGGGTCACCATTTTGAACTTCATTGTGATCACTATAGTCTACAATATATTTTTACGCAGCCTAATTTGAATGCTAGATAGAGATGGTGGATGGATTTCTTATGTGAACATGATTTTGAGGTGAAATATGTTCAAGGAAAAGAGAACATAGTGGCTGACGCTCTCAATCACTAATGACATGAGACTTCTGCTATTACTCTTGGAGTTGATTTGAGGAGCCAAATTTTAGAAAAACTTCCTACAGATAGATTGTATTAGGAGGTGAAGATAAACATTGAATCAGGTAGACCCCTGGAGGGTAGATTCACAGGGTATACTCTTGAATCAAATGGTTTATTGTGACATTTAAGTCATATCTATGTACCACATTCAGAAGGTCTTTGCACATTGATTATGACTGAGGCACATCGAGCACCTTACTCAACTCATCCTGGTGTTAAGAAGATGCATGCGGATCTTTGACAGTTGTATTTTTGGCCCAATATGAAGTGTGATATCACTAATTTTTTTCAAGATGTCTTGAATGCCATAGAGTTAAAGCTGAGCATCAACATCTCATAGGAATATTGCATGCACATCTCATTCTTGAATGGAAATGGGATATTATATTGGTTGATTTCATTGTTGGATTACCTATGTTGTCATGTCAACATGATGCCATTATGGTTACTCTTGATAGATTGACTAAGGTAGCACATTTTTCTATAGTTCAATCAGCTTATAATGTTTCATCTGTAGCTAGGATATTGATGGAGGATATTGTTAGGTTGAATGGAATTCCTACGTCAACCCTATGGACTTCATTACAACATGCTCTAGGTACACAGTTAAACTTTTGTTCAGCATTTCATCTAGAGACTGATGGTCAAATAGAGAGAGTCAATCAAATTCTTTAGGATATGATTACAATGTATGTAATGGACCAACAATCATGTTGGGAAGATTATTTGTACTTAATGGAATTTGCCTACAATAATGGGTATCAAAGTTCCATAGGTATACCCCCTTTTCAGGTGTTACATGGACATCCTTGTTGGACTCCATTGAGTTGGGATCGACTTGAGGATAGAGTTTTAATTGGAATTGAGATGCTTTGTGACATGGAGCAACAGGTTGATTGCATTAGAGAACATCTGATAGTAGCACAGGATAGACAAAAGAAGTATGTCGATGCACATAGAGTGGATGACCAATTTTTAGTTGGTGATAGGGTATTTCTTTGAGTGTGACCACAAAAGAGTCCAATCCATTATGGAAAAGGCTATAAGCTTGCATCTCAATTTGTTGGACCTTTTGAGATTCTAGAGAGGATTGGTCCTATGGTGTATCGAGTCACCTTACCACCCAATTTGTCACATATTCATAATGTCTTACATGTGTCTATTCTTAGACCTTATCATCCTGATATTTCACATGTACTTGATTGGAATGTGTTATAGGTAGAGGACGGGTAGTTGGCTTTGGAGCTTGTGGACATTCTTCAGCATTAGAGGCTCATTCTCATGGGTTGAGATGTTGACCAAGTGAGGATCCAATGGGATCCTAGTGATAAGGTATCAACTACTTGGGAGGATACAACATGCATGAAGGAGCTTTATCCCTATTTTTTCACAGGATTTTAGGAGTAAGCCTGATCCTCGGGGGGGGATGTAGTACCCCTCCATTTTGCTTATGTTTTTTGACAGTATGTTTTTACTTTGATAGACCCTGATACTTTGTTTTGATGTATTTGATTGCTAACAATAGAGTGATGGTGGATTTATTTTATGATGTGATGATATACTATTTGGTGGTGATTATTTCTAACATGTTTTATGTTAGCATAGATGTTTACTTGAGATGATATTGCTATATATGATCATGGTAGATTAATTGATATTCATTTTGTCAGTTTGATGTGATATTGTATTGGTGAGGAGAATGAAATCACATCACTCGCTTGTGAGTGCCCTGTGATTTTTGTGATTTTCTCTTCACGGTGTGCTTGAATAATGGATTATGTATATACATGTACAATATATGTTTGATTGTAGGATTGCATGTACATGACATCAACTGCACCTGGTTTCACAGGTCTGAGCGTGTCTAGGATCAACGGTAATGTTGATTGGGAGATAGTAACGAGGTTTTTCCTAGTCTAGCAACAAACCTAGTCACAGTGTGTCATTAGTTTATGTCTGGTATGTTTGGTTGTCACATCTACATTTTCCTTGTTATTTGTTTATGCAAGGTTTCTTTTGTGAAATTAATGTTAGATTAATGTTCTTAATGATTCAGTGCTTATTTAATTAATTTTAAATAATGTAGTTAAAATCTTCTTATTTTATTTAATTAATTAAATTAGTTTATTTGGTAAAATAATTTATTCTTTGTGATTAAAATTATTTTATTAAATAAATTAATTAATTGATTAAATTTTCTCAATTGAGTGAATAGATTAAATATAATTTAAATTCTTTTATGTGAATTGGAATTTTAAATTTGTATAAAGAAAATATTTGTGAGTTTGTTAGAATATATTTTTGATTAGCCATGTGTGAGTAAAATTAAATGCAAAAATCTTGTTGAAAGATTATTCTCGAAGAGAATATTATGATAATTGGGAAAGGCTAGAAATCACCTCACGGAAAGAAAAAGAAAAAAAAAAGAGGAAATTGTTGGATAATTCTTTTTAGATTTTTGGTTAATATTTTGGAAGAGGTTCTCGTGATTATTTTTTGGTTCAATATTTTTGCATCTTTCTAGAAGTGGAAATTTTGGAAAGGGCTTTGGAAATTGTACTCAAAAGATGAAGCTTTGCTCCAACTTTCAATTCTTCAAGCTTTAGAAAATCTCGGTAGATTTGTAAATGAAATTCTCTAATTAATTTGAGGAAACAGAAACCTCTGTGATAAACATTTCTAAATATTTCCTATAGAAAATATTTTTAGAATTTGGATTGAAAATGAAACCCTCTATTATGGAAATTGAAAATCTCTGACAAAATTGTTAAAATTGGCAAATCTCTCGATTTCCTATAGAAAACCCTCTGTGAAGATATTTTCCCAATTATAACATTCTTATTGATTAATATATATATATATTGTGAAATTGCTCAGTAGAATTTTTTTTTAATAAGAGTAGAAAATGTCGTACGTGATTCATAAAAAATTTGCAAGTTTTAGATTTTTAAAAAAAAAAATAGAGTTATGGGAGGCGTAGGTGGAGCTACCCCCACGATCGTTCCCCATAGGGGAGCCAGCTATGAGGACAGCGCCAACGCTGCCTGCACAACCGCGCCCCACTAAGGGTTCGGTTGTGTGTGGCAGCTGACCCTTCATCTTATTATAAGTTTTTATTTATTGTTTATTTTTTTATTTTTACTTTTATATATTATATATATATTATTTTTAATATTATATATATTGTATATATATAAATATTTATATTTTTTTTATATTTAAATAAATATTGAATTATAATGATTTGAATGTGTATTTATTTAAATGTGCAATATTGTTGGTTAGTGTATGAAAATCATGAATAGATATTTTTATAATGAAATGTATTAAGTAAAGAAATAAAAATATCCATTATAATGCATGAATGTGGAATTGGAGTTAATTATTAGTTTTAATTTTCATATTGATTGAAAAATGAATTATACTTTAGTTGATTAATTTCATGCAATATATTATATATTTGATTGGATTTAGAAAATCCTAATGTTAGGTTCTTATTTTCTTGAATTGTTTTAAGTTGTTTTTACTCTTATTTGGAAAATTGGGGATTATACAGGTTTATAAGTCTTCAAGATACTGTTTTCTTGTAAGGGAGTTGTTTTATGATGGTTCCATATTTTGAACGAACTAGGGTAGTGCACATAGTTCTTATTTAGTTTAGACACCTGATTCTATGAACAGGTTGTAACGTCTATTGTATTAAGTTGATATTTGATGATGGTTTGTGGGAACTTTGTCTACCCATAGTTAGTGGAATTAGTTTCCTTATGTTGTTATTACGGGAGTGGATCTTTGTGAGGGCCGACACACCAAGTGGTGGCTAGGTAACTCAAGTAGAGTTAGTTTAATTAGTGAAAACTAAATCAACACATTAGATAGTCTAAAGCCTTTA
This sequence comes from Sequoia sempervirens, assembly GCA_007258455.2. Classification (NCBI taxonomy): domain Eukaryota; kingdom Viridiplantae; phylum Streptophyta; class Pinopsida; order Cupressales; family Cupressaceae; genus Sequoia; species Sequoia sempervirens. Next base: position 67,312 of record VDFB02096826.1, read on the forward strand.
ATTGGATTAATTATGCCTTTCTCATGGACTCAATGGCTAGTTCAGACTTGGGGATGAGTCGAGAAGGCCTAGAATGGCAAGATCAATATCTTGTTATTATGAAAGATAATTGATTCCACAATAGATTGCATGTGGGGCTAGGTTTTGTAAGAGGTTACTAGGGAAACACAAGATGGGGGTTGGAACATATGAACATTTTCTTAGGTAACCTATGCAGCATTGTGATGACACTCCACCTATAATAATACTATCTTTGTGAACTTATTGTACTTGATCCTTTAGTTCTGGAAGCAATGTAATCATTATGTTAAGTTTGTACTTGTATAGTTTTGTCTATGATTTTTCCTGTGTCTAAGGTTTGTAGGTTATGTCTAGGGAACCTTTTTAATATCTTCTAGCATGGGTGGTGGGCCTACGGGTACCACTTGGTTGGGTGGAACGTGCACCTTACACTGTTGGGTCCCTAGTTCTTTTTCATAGCGATGTCTACTTCTTGATTGGAGAGCTCGTGTGTGGATATGTACTTTCTCATATTTCTTATTTGTATTAGTGGATACCTTATTTATGCATCACTCCTCAATTGTATTTAGGGAGAATTTTTGTAACATGTAATTGTACACTTTTGTATTGACCTACCTCATTTGGAAATGAGTATTGTAAATGTTATTATAAATGCAATGTAAGAATGGATCATATTTGTACTTATACCTTCAATGATGTAATTTATTTGTTATTGAATGTATGTCTTTAAGTTTATAAGAATTATTCACGTGCTATGTTTAGTTACTTTTGTTATTTATGGGATTTGCATGTAGTGCGATGTCGTGTATCTTAGGGAATGTTTGTATTTATGATGTTATGTTACAAGTAATATTACATTTTTTTTATAAAAAATAAAATTGTTACACTTTCATAGACTTTGTAACATTCTTTTAGGTTATGTGGCGGGGCATTATGGTTAACTTGTTACTATCTCTCAATCAACATTATTGTTGGGTAGTGGACATGCTCAGACCTATGAAACCAGGTGAAGTCATTGTCATGTACCGTAAAGAGAGAATCGTGGAAATCACAAGGCACTTGTAGGCAAGTGATGCAATACCATCCCCTTCACCAATATAGTCACATCAAGACTGACAAAATTAAAACATCAATATTAACTCAAATAAAAACTATGCTAATTTGAAAGCATGTCATAAACAAATAATCAGTCACAACATCAACTCATCAAAATATCACCATGTCCGAGAAACATCTAATAGTGTCATAAAGTTTATCAAACAGTAAAATAAGGTCAAGATAAAATCTAAGAAATTGTCCAGACAAGGAAAATGGAGGGGCATTACAGATTGTCACTTTGTATCTTTTTTAGAGCATCATTTTATAGTTGTTTTACATTGTTGTATTTTATGGGTCAATATCCTTCCTTTGTGATTAAATAAATAAAATAAAAACCATGGCTTCCAAAGACAAAATTATAATTATGTATATGTCTATATATTACCTATATATGCATCAACGTGCATGTGTATCATGAATAATATAGATATACATATAAAATGCATATAGACATATATATCTACTATCCATAAATGCACTCTTCATGTATAGATATGCATGTAAACATGGATATGTATATGTGTATCTATCTATATATTTATGTATATGTCTATATCTGCATCTATATATATGTGTAAGCAATTGCACTATATTTAATAATACATACTATATACATACATATATATATATGTATGTGTATATATGTATATATATATATGTATGTATATATATATATGTATATATATATGTATATATATATATGTATGTATATATATATGTATATATATATATAGATATACATATAAAATGCATATAGACATATATATCTACTATCCATAAATGCACTCTTCATGTATAGATATGCATGTAAACATGGATACGTATATGTGTATCTATCTATATATTTATGTATATGTCTATATCTACATCTATATATATGTGTAAGCAATTGCACTATATTTAATAATACATACTATATACATACATATATATATATGTATGTGTATATATGTATATATATATGTATGTATATATATATATATATGTATATATATATGTATGTATATATATATGTATATATATATATGTATATATATATATATATGTATATATATATATGTATGTATCAATATAAATACATGCATATATAGTAAGGATCAATATCGTATTCTATTGTATAGCTATTCCTAGTATTCCAAATAATAGATAATATACACATCTCACAATGTTTAAAGATCATAAATTCTTTTCTAGTTGCATGATTAAATATGACTAACCAAGAGAAAAAAAATTAACAAGATGAATCATATATCTAATGCAAAAATTTCCCTATTCAACATTCACATTCCAAACAAAAATTAAAAATGATCAATCAATACATCACTGCAACACACACACACACACACACACACAAAAACACATAGAAATGCTTGTGATCAACATCCTACACTATTCTATAGTTGCTCCCATTATCCCAAAAGATAGATAATGTACACACCTCATGATGTTTAAAGATCATAGATTGTTTTCCAACTACATGATTAAATATGACTACTCAAGACATAAAATTTACAAGGTGAACCATACAACTTACCCAAATATTTTCCTATTCAATGTTCACATTCAAAAGGAAAATTGAAAATGATCAATCAACCTCTACAACACAAGAGATGCATAACCAAGATCTGCACCAACAAAACTCATGTCTAATCATTGTCTTATGTTGTGGACAAACTAATTATGACCATCTTGTTTCCACATTGTCAATACAACAAGCTATGTCTATTGTCTTGCTATGTGCTTTTGCATTGAAAATTTCAATCAAAAATTGGCACTATTTTCTCTTGCTATTGATATGCCTACCTACACCTATTTTGATTTGTGCATTGTAGCCTCTCTATGTGCCAATGTGTATATATATATATACACAACCCCATCAAAAGCCGCTGATTTCACCCTCAACAAATAATCTGAGCAAATCACTAGAAAAGCCAAAAATGAAAGTTTAAAACATATAGGAACTTACAAATCTAGTTTTGTTGCCTCGAACATGGTAGATGTAATCATCTCAACAGACATAAATTACAACCTCACCGCAGAAGATGGCCAACTGGATATGTATATATAGACACATATAAATGTATATCTGTATACTTATATATAAATGTATATGCACATACATATAAACACAAACACACACACACACACACACACACACACACACACACACACACACATGTATGTATACATACTTCTATATATACATTTAAATAATCTTTTACTTGACACATTCAAAGTTGAACAATATAATGCATTAATAGCAACCACACTTCAATTTGTTCACAACAAATGAAAATTAGATCGAAATATATGCAAAATTCAAAGCACATACATGTATATAAATACATATATATACATGTACATAAACATACAAACACTAATTCAAACAATGAAAAATGGCCATATCTTACAATGCTTGAATACCATAAATTGTTTGTCATCTACATCCAAAAATATGAGTAATTAAGACATTAAACTTACCCAAATTCTAAATGACCAATCAAGCTTTACAAAATGAAAGATGTATACCCTAAATTTACACTAGCAAAATTTATATATGTCCATTTGCTTATGTTGGCATCTTCTTCCTAACATCACCCTACATTACATTTTCTCAAGTCAAAACTATTGGGCATTGTACACACACCTAATATCACAACTATTCAACATTATATAAATGACTACTCAAAAAAACTCATAAACCTTACTTTTCCTATCCAGCAAGGACTCTAGCTCTTTTAGAGCTCTTGTTAAAGTACATGAATGATCATCTAGAAATATGTTGTCACTTTTAGGATGAGGCAAAACCTAATTTTTAATTATTAACTAACCTATCATTCAAAGGGGTGGTAGTTGTATATATTTTTAAAAAATTAATGATACAATATTTATATTTATGCATAAATTCTTTAACATTTTAAATATTTTTTTATACAATAATGTAATCATAATTTACTAGCTTGCACCTTAGCAAGGCGCAAGGGTTACGCCAATAGGAGGGTATACTACGGTAGTGTATGGCCAACACAATATATTATCTTAAATGGTTGAAGTGGTGGAGGGTATATAAAATGCGTGCTATGAAAAGTCAAAATGTTGGGGAGCAATTTTGCAGTGGAACTTTTTTTTTTGTTTTTTGAAAAAATATACAGTACAATTGTTGGTGTTTGAGGGTGAGGGGCTACGATATATGCCATTTGGCTTGAAGGCCTGCAAAGGAGAAGGAATGGAATGGTTGGCTGGGAATATTTTTTGTTGACATGTACAATGATTGCTCCATGTGCAATTTATTATAACACTAATAAAGGGGAAATATTTTTTTTTGCCAATAAAATAAAAAAGTTACTCAAAGGACATGCA
>VDFB02096827.1:0-22850 GCA_007258455.2 Sequoia sempervirens
AGTACCCCCGTACCAAAAACTCGTCCTGCCATACCCTACCGTCCCCGTATATCTAATCTTCTATATATCACTCCTCTGTATATCAAATCTTGACTTTGATGAGGCGCCTCTATATATAGCAACTTTGCAAACTGCTGTACTTACAGAATTTTGGGGAAGATTAATGATAACTGTTGAGTATCAATCCGAAACCTGCTATACTGAAAATGCCCTGATAATTGATAAAAATCCTTTAAGTCAGTTTTGACAGAAATTGATAACAAATTCACTGAATAGGAATGAAGAATGATGATTGCTGCTGTACCTTGCTATTGAAAGTCACTTCAAGGGCAACTCACTGCTGATATAACTACTGACAAATCACAGCTGACATAACAACTGCTGGCATATCACTGAATTTCCTTTCATTTTAAAAACTGATCTGTCTTCACATTGATCGCACCAACAAATATAGCATATATAGCATCACACAACTTAAAACCAAAACAAATCAGCCTTTATATGTTGTGCACCCTGTTGGGACTCAAATTTGTAATGTTATTTTTGCTTAAGTCCCTTACATTTTGTATGCCTTAGTCATATTTGACCCATTGTTCATAACTGATCTGAGACATCCTCAATGGGTCCCCTAAGTGTCAAATGATGCAAAAATCTACAGTAAGTCTAAGTCTAGGTTGTTTCTAGTGTAATCCTTGGTGTTTTGTGTGATTGTCAGCCTTTTGAAATTTCAGGGTTTTCCATACCTCTATGCCTTCCCTATTGATCCTGACAACCCATTTAAGTCCTTGTTAAAATTTCGTCAAAGTGTTGTCTTGTCAAAGCTTCTAATTTTCAGTCTTAGTCAACTTCAATAATCAGCAGTTTTCAGTGTGCTCTCAGTGTGTGTTCAGTTCTGACTTGACAGTTTATTTAGTAGAACCAAGTGATATCAGACCTGCAATCAGCTTCTAGTGTCATCTATCAGAGGTATACCTCTGTTGGGTACTTAAGAATTTTGTTATCTATGCTGTTTGCTTTCAGTTAGGTTGTTGCAGTAGTCTTATTTGTGATCAGAACTTTATATCAAAACTGTATCTTTCTAAATAACGTTTTGTATTACATCAGATATTTTGTAATACCGTGGATGGTAATACTGCCTTTGGTTTCATTTTGCACTTTATTGTTTTTGCTCACCCCATTGAATAAGTGGATGAAGTTGTGTTGTGTAATTCCACACCACTGAATAAGTGAGTAGTGTCTGTGTTTTGTAATTGCACTCGGTTGAATAAGCGAGTAGTGCTTGTGCTTTGTTATTGCACTCCACTAAATAAGTGAGTAGTGCTTGTTCTTTGTAATTGCACATTCCCCTGAATAATTGTAGAAGTGTTTCCTATCGGTTCTTGCATCAAGCATACTCCATTGGAGAAGTGAAGATTTGGCCGACACTATCGCCTAACATGTTTCTTTCAAAGTTGCTGCATATTAGATAGTTGGTGTCGTGGACATTGCATTGCAGTTTATTTCAGTTAAAACTTTCAAAATATATAGGGTGGTTATTACAAATTTCCAGTCTTGGATTATGGTAAGATACTTCATTTCCTTGACTCAAACCTTCCCCATCAGCAACAAAAGCTTGAAGGGGCTAGCTTACAAAGTTAACAACATGGACTCCCTTGGATATGTATTTATGATTTACATTGTGCATGGCCACTTTGTAAATGTGTTGATAGCTTTATGGCTTCTTGTATTCACTATCATTAATAAGGGTTGTATTATTTCACCCTTTGTATATCTTGATTTTGTAACAATGTTATCTTCATTATTAGTACTAGATATGTGTTTGTGAGACTCTCATAGTAATGACATGTATTTATTAATTCTCATGGATAATGACATGCATAGCATGGGATATTTATTGTTTTATTATTGGATTATTCAAAAAAAAATCCAATTGCTTTTTGAGATGTGCAACAAACTACTTAACATTGATCTCAAGGTGCCCGCATGAAGGTGGTTGTGTAGGGAGAGCAAGTATTAAAGCTACACAAGGGGAGGAGAAACCCAAAGAGTGTTGGAAATATTGTCATTAATGTCAAATAAGGCAAATATATCATCATTATCATTCAGTGCCTGTTATGGCTGTTATGAGACATCTATGTCTAAGAATATTTGGCGAAGGATTAGAAGAATATTTGGTGGAGGATAAGGAGGTCGATCTCCATCAAGGTTGACTCTCTTCTAAGGATGATTGAAGGACAATTATAAAAGTTAAGTTAAAGATTTAACTTTAGATATCTATGCTGGCCGACCTCCATTGGTATTGAAGTTTAAATTAAATCTTACTTATTTAGGCCAACCTTCATATATGACCGCCAAGTTTAAAATATTTGAAATTATGTTTGGCCAACCAATACTGTCATGCTAGTTGACCATACAATTTACAAGAAGGCTGCAACCATACAAGAAAAAGGCAATATATATACTTAATCGCCTGTGTTAAAATGTAATCAAGAAAAAAATAAACAGCAATTAACTAATGAAGGGTAATGATTAATAATGCAGCGACCACTATTGAAAGGAAACAAATTCATAAAGGTGGTGATTACTAAAAGGAGCGCCCAGATTTGTAATAGAAAATAATTAAGGCATCAACTAAAGTTTAGGAGAGGTGCAATTTGTTGGGGAGTTGTGTCTATTGTAAAAGGTCACATACATTCATAAAGAAAATTTGATATACATACTGACCAATTTTGAAGGAAGATATTGACAAAGTTTGGATCAGATTTATAAAAGAGAAGTGTGCATGATTTGGATCATATTTGTGAAAGAATTATAGTGTGTGAATTGAGATCAGATTTGTGAAGGATATTGTGTATGAACCCGATTTGAAAAGGAAAGACTTACATCATATAGAATTAGAAGTAGTAATCAGAATTGAGAAGGAGAGATATTGTGTGGGATGCAATCAGATTTAAGGAAGAAGAATATTATGTGAATTGTAATCAGATTTGTGAGGAAGATCCTATGAAGAAACATACTATATCAGCCATTGAAAGATTAATAGGTTGGAGCTCAGTTTGTGTGGGGGTTGGAGCCTCCAATAGGTTGGAGCCTATCAAATAGAGGTTGGAGCCTCTTGCTGAGTTGGAGCTCAGTTGTGTGGAGATTGGAGACTTTAATAGTACATTGGAGCCAACAACAACAAGAAGATATATATATATATATATATATATATATATGCAATATTTTGCCATGGTTTTCTCCCGCAAGGGTTTCCACGTAAATTGTGTGTTCTCTTTGTCTTCTTAATTGCTAGATCTTGCATATGTGTAATTATTGTGATTGGTTAAGTTTTGAAAATTAAAAGATTGTTTAATACCAATTCACCCCTCACACCCACCGCAACACCCCTTCCCCCCCCTCCTCTTCTCAGTATCATCATGTGCTTATCAAAGAGATATAAAGGATATTGAGGGAGTACAAGGACATCATGTCAGAAGAGCTGCTCGAAGGCTTACCACCAGTACATAGTATTAGTCATGCCATAGACTTGATACCAAAGTTGAGTCTTTTGAATGAAGTGGACTATAGGATGACACCACAAGAGAATGAGCAGATCAAAAAGCAAGTGAAGGAGCTACTAAGAAAAGGACTAGTCAAGGAAAGCATGAGTCCATGCATAGTGCTAGTAATGCTAGTGCCAAAGCAAGACAAAAATGGAAGATGTGTACCAACTAGTATAGATATCTTAAATACATCTATCTAAAAAAAGCCAAGAGAAATCAATTAAGAGCTATTTTATTTACTTAAAAGTTATTTTATTTTATTTACTAGACACATAAATTTTGTTGTATCTATATTGTTTTTTTTATAATACACTTGTTTTACGTAACTTCTAGTTTTTTTTTTTTTTGTGTTTTTGCAAAGGTTACATTTGATTATTTTGGTAATTCTAATTCGATTTTTTTCATTTGCATCTAATTTTTTATATTTATGTTTTTTAAAATTATTACTATAAATTTGTAAAAAAAAAATTTTTGAAGGGATCAATTTTTCTGAACATTTGCTAATAGTTTTTTTAAATTTTTTGATAAATTTAATTATGAAATAATAGATTTACTTTCTCAATTTATATTTTTCCTATATTTTTGGTTAATTGTTTAATTTTTAAATAATAAACAGTATTTATAAATTTATGTTAAATTTAAAAAATATATGTGTCTCTTGTTCTTCGGTTAATTATTTAATTCTTTAAGATTTATATCTTTATTCAACATAATGTCCTTCAATTTTCAATTATAATTAACAAATCAATTTTTTATCTCAAATTAATAAACCAAAATATCTTAAAACTTTTTATTAGCTAAATAAGATGAAATGGATAGTGTTGATGAGCACATATCTTTGTTTTTATGTGCTCTTTATTTTAAAAATATTATATTTGTTATTAAATATTAATCTATGTTACCCCAAGTTTCTGAGACGAAGATAGCAAGAGATGGGCGGATGCGTTTTGGGGACAAGGACAGGAGTTAGGCCATTTTTTAGGGGGTAGCAAGGGATGTCTCTTTAAAAACTAGGAATTTTTTTAAAATATTCATATGATAGCATTGATAAAGCAATCATCATATACATCATAGAACCTTAACACATGATATTAGAGTTCAATTGAGCTTTTCATTTCATAGAAAGCAACAAATAAATTGATTTTTAGCGAAATTTAATTGCATTCATTAACAATATGCATATATTATATAAAAATTACAACAAAATGCCAAAAGGCTACAAATTTCAACTACAAAATGACAAAAATATAGAAATATGTAGTAATCAACATCTCTTAACACTACATCGAAATTGGAGCCTGAGTCACTGCCACTATAAGAGTTTGTCTCATTTTGATCTAATGGAACCCCAAGCAATGCATCATGTGCCTCCTCATCATCAACCTATGCAATATCTTCGAGATCAACATCCCAATGTGCAATTGGAGTCTAACGATACTCAAGAGTTTGGCGATCTTGAAGCCACAAGGCACTATGCATAGCCACCAACTTCTCCAATCGTCTAGAGGTAAGCCTATTCCTTTGCACTGACTAGATGAAGCTATATGTAGACCAATTCCTCTCTACAGCAAAGGAGCTAGCAACCAATGAAAGGAGATGAGTGGCAAACATCCTCAACTTTGGTGCATCCTTGCCATGCCATATCCACCAGATGGGGTTGATTTGAGCTAATGTAACTCTATCTATCTTCGCCTTTGGTCTACTGAATGTTGGGCCATGAAGATTCACAAAAGCTAGCCACTGTGCTCTAAGTTTGCTAGACTCCTCAATATATATTTTTCAAAGTGCTTTCATGAAGCCTTCTTTCACCTCTTCATCATCAAATGGAGGCACTGTCCCAGGTCTTGGTGCATACCATTTGGGATTTAGAATATAGGCTGCCATATGAAGTGGGGTTTTCAAAGTGTTTCACCGCTGCGTCACAATGAGCCTAATGTTTTCCTCATAAAATCCCAAATCAGGGTCCCTAATATGAATTGCTTGCTTCATCTATCCAAGCATGTTGTCAAATGTCTATTAAATCTCTCCAAGGCTAGGAGAGTCTGTATTAGCATACCTTATGACCCACACAATAGGTGAGATGATGGAGCTCATATTTCTAAAAACAATGAAAATAATTTAGTAAATTTACAAGTTAGAAACTTAGTAACTTAGAAACAATAAAAATTATAAAATCAAAAAAATTCAAATTTAATAATAAAATCAGAAATTTAATGGTATATAATATATATAAAGCTCCCTAATTTATTAAATCGGCAATGTGTCATTTTAAGGTGAGTTTATTTATTTTTTTCGTTTCATTTTTACAAAATTCTTTTTGCATTTTTTGTTTTGGTCAAAATTTCAAATACTTGGGAGGTTTTGTTTGTTTGTTTATTGACTTTCTATGTTTAGGCACTAAGTTAACTTAGAGACACATGAAGTATGGATTGAGTACCTACAAAACTTCATTCATGCTCAAACATCATAATTACCTACAAGCTTCCGCTCATGCTCAAACATCAAAGTCAGGTCAAAACAAACCATATAGATAAAATCTTCGGGGAAAAAAATCGGCAAACCAAAGTATAAGATTTTTGAAAAAATCGGGAAAAAATCGAGAAAAAATCGGATTTAAAAAAAACATAAAAAATTGTAGAAAAAGAGATAAAAAACTACTTTTTTTGAAATTTAAGAGCATTTCCATAGCATAGAGATATAGATAACAAATAAAATAAAGAAGTTTAACTATGAATTATAGAAAATAGATTTTTGTAGTTTCTATTTATATCGTTGATTCATTCATTGCATTGCACATCTTTCAAACTAAAATTACTTCACATTGTAACTAATAACTAGATGTTGATAGATGACAAAATTTCAAATTACAGTATAGTTTTTGCAAAGTCAACCCTAGCGGTTATGCAATTGCTTCACATTGCATGACTAATAGCTAAGACTGCCAATTGCATTAGCTTGTCGCTGGCATTTCCATGAGACCACATTTCTTTGAGGGCATTTTTTCTATGCGGTTCGCGCGCGTACATGCTGTGACATTTTCCGCCCTTATCTACCCATAGTTTTGCGGGAGCCTACTGCCGGTTCGGGAGTCCCAACCAGCGAGATCCAACTTCGCCACGGACTGGTGAGTCAAGAGAATACTGATACCTCGAACTCCGACACCATGGACTGCGGAGTGAGTCGAGAGGAAGGAGATCACGAATTACAGGGCTCCGGTCGATCAAGACTTGGCGAGTCTTGAGAATTAGGACTGAATCTAACGAGGACTCTCCTGCGCGGCTGAGTATTAAAATGGGTTAAAACCCATGTTTCTTTATATTTTTTTTTTCATTTTTAGACTCTCACTTGTGAAAAACAGGTCTGCAAATTGATTTGGGGTTGATTGAAACAAGGAGAACAAACTAAAAAGATCAAAATAGAGCCAGGTAAGTGATCTAACAATTCTTTTTGTTTGTTTTCTTCAATTTCTTGCATTCAAAATAAAAAAAATCAAGAAAAATAAGGGGAAATGCTACCAAATTTTTTTCTATTTTCCTTAATAGCCTAATTCTTATTGTTTCTACTTTCTAGCTTGTTTTTGCATTCTTTTTCTTTTGCAAATGTTTGAAACTTTGAAATTTTGAATCACATTTATTTGCTGATTTTTTAGCAAACCCTAGCTGATTTTTTTTTCCATTTTGAACTTGAAACAGCAATGTCTTCTTCAAATCCAAAGGGACTAAAAAAAGACCCTGCATGGAAGTATGGAATTCCAGGAAATAAAAAAGGTGAATTGACATGTCATGAATGCAACAAATGGATGACAGGAGGAATAAATAGATTAAAATACCACCTTGCTAGAATACCTGGGCAAAATGTGGAGGGATGCAAGAATACTACTCTTGAGATTATTAGAGAGATGAAGGCCCTTCTTGCTGAATATGAGCTTAAAAAAGAGGAAAGACAAAAAACAAAGGATGCCCTAGCAGCTGCGATGAGTGGATCCCAATCCCAATCTACACCCTCTATGCCCCATGGTGTTGCAAGTCCAAGCTTCCGTGCTCCACATTCATCTTTTGGTGAGAGTCCTGATGGTTCCTTTTCTATTGCTAGTGCTAGTCAGGGTCCTTCATCAGGACCAAATTATTTTGTTCCACATAATGTTCCAAGAGCACAACCTTCACTTGAAGGTACTGGTTGGAATAAAGAAAAGCATCAAGAAGCTAGGATGGCTGCTGCAAACTTTTGGTACTACAATAATATACCTTTCAATGTTGCAAACAGCCCATATTGGGAAGGTTTGGTGAACGCCCTTACAATTGCAGGAAAGGGGTTTAAGACCCCATCGTCTAAATATTTGAGTGGGCCATTGCTAGAGGAAGCCGTAAAAAATACATGGCTTGTGGTTGATGAGCAAAAGAAATTTTGGCGAAGAAAAGGTTGCAACATTTTATCTGATGGGTGGACAGATGGACGAAATAGAACTCTCCTTAACTTTTTAGTGGCCTCTAATGGTGGATTGGTGTTTCTAAAATCAATAGATGCCTCCCATGAAGTTAAAAATGCTAAGACTTTATGCAATCTATTAGATGGGGTGGTCTAGGAGGTTGGAGTTGATAATGTTGTCCAAATCATCACGGACAACGCAGCTGCATATGTAGCTGCAGGTAGACTACTTATGGAGAGGTATCCCACAATTGCATGGTCTCCATGTGCTGCACATTGTTTAGATCTATTGCTAGAGGACATTGGGAAGATTTCATGGGTCAAAAGTGTGGTTGAAGATGTAAAAAGTGTTACAAAATTTATCTACAACCATACTTGGGTGCTTTCTTTGATGAGGAAATTTACAAATGGCAAGGACCTTGTGCGACCTGGAGTGACACGATTTGCTAGCCACTTCCTCACATTGCAAAGCATTCTTGGTGCCATTGGTCATCTCAAGCAAATGTTTGTGTCTGATGCTTGGAAGGAGTCCTCATTTTCCAATAGACCTGAAGGGGAGAGGATTGTTGCCATAGTTTTTGATGAGACATTCATCAAAAATGGAGAGGAGTTGATGGGGGTAAGTAGCAATCACACAAAAAAAAATTATACATGATAATCTATTTGCTGTTTTTATTTTTTGAGGGGTTAATTTTGTTATGATTTAACATTTGTTTTCATTTTTTTAGGTGACAGAACCTTTGGTGAGGGTTCTTCGTATGGTGGATGGAGATGGCATGCCAATGGGTTTCATCTATGAGGCCATGGATAGGGCCAAAGAGGCCATATCACGTTACTATGGCGGCAACAAAAGGAAATATGAAATCATATGGCGCATCATTGATCGGAGATGGACACACCAACTCCACCAGCCGATTCATGCCTTTTCCTACTTCTTGAATCCGAAGTTCTACTTCTCGAACACATTTAAGGCGGATGAGGAGGTCATGGAAGGTCTTGTCATATGCATTGATAGGATGGTGCCTGATTGTGAGCTGAGAGATAAAGTGCTTGATGAGTTGGAGGTGAGATTTGTTACATCTTATTTATGAATTTGCAATGTTGAGCCTTGACTATCTATGAATTTTCTATATTTGATTTACTTTTTCTTTTATCTATTCAAGGTCTACAAAGGTGCAGAGGGGAGACTCTTTTCCTCCCAACAAGCAATTGAAAGGAGAGGAAAACAATAACCAGGTAAAAAATGAAATTAGAAACTTGATTCTTACATATAGATTGTTTACTTTATTCTTATTTCTTAATACTTATATTTTTTAAACATGTTTTTGTAGATCTATGGTGGGAGAACTATGGTGCTAGCACACCAAATCTTCAAAAGATAGCCATACGTGTCTTGTCACAGCCATGCAGTGCTTCTGGGTGTGAACGGAATTGGAGTTTATTTGAGAACATTCACACAAAGAAGAGGAATAGGTTGACTCAGCAGCGCCTAAATGATTTAGTTTTTGTTCGGTACAACCTTCGCCTTCGAACTAGAAAGGTGGAGGGTGTTTCACACGAGTCCATCGACTTGGATGACATTGATCCATATGGTGAATGGACTATTGATGAACAAAATGATGAGGCCGATGTCTTCCTTACTGATGAGGATCTTGCTGAATTAGAGAGAGCAGCAACAGCAGAAGAAGAAGCAGCAAGATTGGATGCCATGGAGGACGATGAAGACACATTCGAATATCATGTTTCCCCTTCTCGATCTCCTAGTCCTCGTTTGGATACTATAGCACGGGCACCTTCTAGTTCTAGGCCTCCAAAATTGAGTACCATTGGGAGGGGAAAAAGGAAGATGTAGATTATATGTAGTTGTTAATGTTTTCCTCTTTTTGACATGATTATATGTAAACATTTATAAATTTATGATGCTGTTCTACATTGAAACTATGAGTATTTGATGACTATGAATGATGAAATTTCAATTATTGAGTGTTTGACGATCATATGACATGTGTAATCTTTTTAATTATAAGGTTTGATAATCAAATTAGGCTCTTTTATGTTCTCTAAATGCATTAATTTGTTCTTATTTTTTTATAAAACTACGGCTTTTTTTACGAAGTCCTAGCCGAAGTCTTTTTCCGAAGTCCGCATTTGTAGTCCCGAGTCCGAAATATATTTTTAATGTCAGTCCGGCTGCTAGTCCGAAGCTTTTCCAACTATGATATAACCGTTATTTGTTCCATTTCAGCTGAAATTGAAAAACTAGAAGTTAGTTAATGAATGTTAGAGTAGTTAATGCTCAGATTGTTTATCTTTCCTGTTCGTTATTGCAAAGAAAACTCTCGTAAGGAAAACTAGTTAGTTACACTTCACCAACTGTAGTTAATAATCACCTCTTTAAATCAGAGTATAGTTAGTATACAGCACAAGGCTCACCAAGGCCAACTGAGCTCATTGGCAAGAACCAAAGTCACTGTTTAACCAACCTTGAGCACTCCAAGAAGTTTGGAGTTCTCCCTAGCACACCAATTAGCCTTCGACAGAACTTGAAAAATTGGCTAATTGTTCACAAATCAATATAGCTTAAAATGGGGACATTACAACAAGTCTAATAACTAAACCTTTTACCATCAAATTAACTTTGTTTGTCTTTATGGTTTTCAACATTTTAGCTTTAAAACTTTCTTCAAGATATAAATCACTCTTAGAAATATTAGGAAAGGAAACTTATAAGAACCATCTTCAAAAACAAAGATTTATTCATCTTCACTAAAGTTGTGTAACCCTTGGATATTAGACGAACAAGAAGCAATTGTAGCTTTCCTATCCACGACAGTTAGAGCTTGAGGAACTTGTTTGAAATCCTATTAAGTGATTTGTGACCTAAAAGTCTTCAAAGGTACTTGCACATCTTATGGTTTCCCTAAACACAACCTCCTACCTTGAAAACATGGCTTATCTTTGCAGTCTTTCACTACTTCACTTAATAGAGTAAGAACAACACTTGGCTCTGATACCATTTTAAGGATTGTCACTAAAAACATTCATTAATTGGAGTAGAAGGCATAAACCTCCTCTATAAAGTTTGCCCATTTTGTACAAGCTCTTATTTGAAAGAAAAATCTATTATGTAGGAAGGAGGAAGAGAGCTTTGTTGTGGAAGAAGAAAAGTCATCCTCCATCGTTCTCCTTTCTTCTGCTTGTTTGATTTGATTTGTTCCCTTAGATTCTTTTGTCTCTCTTTGTTGTGATTGGGTGTCTTTGTTTAATGTTTTTTGTGAGTTAGTAGGTGCTCTTTTGATTTTTTTTGTCAAATTAGTGCTTGTTTTACTTGCTTTATGTTTATTTCTTTTTTCTTTGTCCTTGCTAGTGTCTTATCCTTGTGCCATGTAGGAGCTTAGGACTTTGTCCTTGGTGTGTACACTCCTGTAATGGGTTTGATTTGGCATTTATGGAGGTGGCTGCATGCAATGTTGTTGGATTCAATGGGGTTAGGAAGTGATGGGTCTAAAACTAGCATTGGTGATGGTGTTAAGTCACGGAAAGAGGTGTTGGTTTCTAGGAGGAAGATTGTTGTTGGTAATGGAGCCGAGTTTCTTGTTCAAATCAATGGAGGGTCAATTCAAAGTTCAAACACAGAAACAAGATGATGGTTTGTAAGGTGAGCATTCTTTTACGATGACCTTGTTCCCTAATCAAGAAATACTTCGAGTCTTGATAAGGAGGAAGCAAGGTTAAAATTTGTGGATATTTTTTTTGTTTACTCCTATGGCTTTGTTTGTAAGGAAGTGTTTTGATGACTAGTTGGCTTTTGTCTAGGGGAAAAAATTGGGATTATATGTAATGGTTTGTTGAATGCTTCAAAAAGGGGTTTTTTCTGTTGTTTGAAAGGTAATAATATGCAAAAGAGAACATTTCTATTTTTTTTTGGAATGTGATATGGTCTTTATTTAGAGCATTTGCTTGGGATACTATTATAAATCTTGAGGATGTTGTTTGCAAATGTCATGCTCCCTGATCACAGCCTGCACAGAAAGTAAGTAATGACCCAGGGAGACTTCAGAAGGTTCATTGGAAATTACTAAGAGAAATGTTAAATATAGTGATTCCATATTTGACATAAGGAAGCACTAACATATGGGAGACTTTAATTAACCTCTTAATAGGCAGCAATTCCTAAACAAAACTAGCACCTATTAAAATGCAGCGATTCCACAAGGAATTAAATAATTAATAATTAATAGAGTTTTAAGGGAGCGATTGGGAATAAAAATAATTAACATTAAGTTTAAACAAAAAGTCATAACCTTTGATTACCAAAAAAAAGTCAACCTTTGGAAAGGAGATGCCTATTCCAAAGGGTGCATCATTTCGTGGGGATATGAGGATATATAAGGAAGGTCAAATCATTTGTAAAAGGCATCCAAGGGGATCAATCAAGTGTGGATTGGAAAAAAAGGGAAAATAAGAAATTGGAATATAAAAGATCTATTGAAAATAAATATTATTTTTAGCAAGAATAGTATTGGGAAGTAAGTTTTGAAATATAAAATAGGAATATATATATATATATATATGCATCATAATTGCATAATGAAATGATATATGATTGATAATTAATAGAATAAGATTCCTTTAGCAATCATATTTGGAGTCAATGTGAAACGTGTGATGGGGAGATGCAGCAGTACTGGTTCCCTCATCAAGTACGCCAACCCCAAGATGGATGTGCCAATACCTAGGCCAAGGGGCCGAATGACTCAAAGGCTCATTCCGTACCCTTGGGCTTGATTGAGAAGGACAGGCTCCTGACGTCCTATCATGCGTTCCCACCAAATTCCTAATATGGTTGGCTATTGGAAATAAGCTATGAAATGGACCCAAATATACTTAGGATATGGTGTTTTCAATAGGGATTATCTATGATCATAATACTTGATGTTAATTAATTAGGGTTTTCTCTAAGTTCTATTATAATTGTGTAATTTATTTATGTTAGAGTTATCATGCATTAGCTAATAATAATTAATTAATCTTTAATTGATTATTAGTCTAATTTTATTCTCATGCACTTTAAGCTTTAAACTTAGAGGTTTATATGTTTTATTAGTTGAGCTTACTGATAGATCATTACATCTCATCTAATGTGATGTTGGCACTTGTCATGATCTAACCTTTTTCATTTAGGGTTTTGTTTCTTATAAGCACTCAACCCCTCATTGTAATTATATCTCAGCCATATCTTTATGAGAGTCTCTTGCTTCTATTAACTTTTTCTTGTTGAGGAATATTGCATATATTGTTTGGTGCATCTCTTTATGGAAGGTATTTGCTTTATTTGCATACATTGTTTGCAAGAGCTTCATCTTTATGAGAGTCTCGGCTTCACAATTCTAACATGGTCGAAATGCGATTCATCGACTCTTCTCGACGGCGAGATTTATTTTCTTCAATAAAAGGCTGTAGGCATCTAACTAACCACTTTGCTTTTTGCAAATTTTGAGGTGGGCTTAATTTTGGTGCATTTTGGCATGAAAAGAACCTCACCATTGGATTCAGAGTTTTTGAGAAAGTTAGAATTGCTTTTTGTTTCGCCTGATTTGGGTTCTTGACACCAGATCTATGAGGGTTTGAAGTGGTTGCTTTATTTCTAAATCTAAAAGGTAGCTGCAATTTTGGTGCATTTTGAGCCAAAATGGACATTACCATTGCACTCATAAGGCCCAAAAACCTTAAGATCGCCTGTCAAATCGCCAAAATCCATGTCGGGAGTTTCGAGGCAAAAAATTGCCAAGGAAACCGTGACGCCTCCCCAACACGAAAATCGAGTAGAAAAATTAAAAAAATCATAATACTTTTCCCTAGATTTCTTTTTAAAAATTGTTAAAAAAAGCCTCTAAAAGGCACGTTGTTTTTAATAAAAAAATTATTTTAAATGTTGGGCGGCACTCAAGGGTACTCAATCAACCCGCCATTATGGTAAGCTGCGTACCTTTGGGCTCCGCTTCTCCTAAGTGAGGCATGCACTACTGGGCATTTCTGCCCTCGCCCCCAAGGGTGGTGGGCCCCTACAATTTTAAAAATATTTTTTTTATAACATAAAACGCTTTTTTAATATATGTTTTTCCCTAGAAAAAAGATGATCAACTGAAAACAAATTGGCCATTGCTAAATAAGAGTTCAAAAGAGCAAAATATTAATTATCGTGCTATTAATGAAGATGGTAAAATAAATATTGATGTTGGCTCAAAAAGGATTGAAAATACAGAGGATCGAGCCCCTCAAAATATGCAGAAACCCGGGAAGACTATATATTTATTCAAGTAAATAGTGGTAAACAGGACAATGAGAATAAGGGTGTTGTTAAATTAAGCCCTCCTTCACAATGTGTTGATGTGAATGATAATAATAAAATACCTATGGAATTTTTTGAATTGTCTAATTGCCTTGATGTTAAGTCTAACAAAACCAGGCCTCCTAGCAAAATATGCAAAGGGTCGGGTTGGAAAAATAATGAATCTGTTTCTAAAGGTGCACAAAGTAGTTCTAGAAGGTAAAAGACTATTCTTCAAATTGAGAATGTAGGGTTAGGTGGTATTATGTCTTGTAATGATAATGCAGGTGCAAGGTCAGGCTGTGATGATAAGCCTGTTGATAATGGGAATGGGGTGGAGCAATGCTCTCCTCCGTATTTTGAAAGTTTAAGGGGGGAAATATCCCTCCTATAGGCCAGTAAGTTGGTTACTTTTTTGCTTTCTTGCTTTGGTAAAAATCATAAGTTGGAATTTACAAGGGCCTGAGGCCCATGATAGAAATTACTTTGTTAAATCAGTATCTAAACTCAGGTAGGTGTTGGATTGTATCATGTTGCAAGGGATTAAGACTACAGGATTTAACTTGGAATGCGTTAGTGTTTTATTTAGAGATGCCTTAGTTTAGGCATGTATAAATGGTGAGTTATCAAGTTCTTTTCCCTTGCAGAGGTCTATAAGAAAAGGCTTCTCTCTTGCGCCTTTTTTTTTATCATGGTTGCTGAAATTGGACACTATTTGGATAGGGGTTCATTCGGTCCTCTAGTTAAGGGTTTGAGCCTTCCCATTGGGGAATCCTTGATTAAATTACAATTTGTTGACGACACTACTCTTTTTTGTTGAAATAAAAGAGGATAATTTTGATAACCTTAACTGAAGATTGGATATTTATTGCAATGGTTCAGGTTCCAAATAGTTGGTCATAAATCTAATGTTCTAATTTGGTTTTATGAGTGTTCAAATTGGTTGCTTAAGAAAGGATAGAAGTGTTTAGGGCCTAATGACATTATCAGGTGTCTTGGCATTCTCTTTCCCCTTAATCCATCTTTTAAGAAATGTGGAAGTGGGTTTAGGACAAACTCAATAATAAGATATATAAATGGCAAGGTAACTTGCTTTCCCTTGCTAGAAGATTGCAAGTCAGTTAGAAGGTGATGTCCTTTATACATTGTATTTTTCCTCGTGTTGGTTTCTTCTTCATATTTAAATCAAATGAATACATTAATCATATTTTTTCTTTGGTCAGATATAAAATGCAGCTAAAAAAGACATGCTATTTCTTGGGAATGGTGCATTAAACCTAGAGAAACTGGGTTATGATTAAACAATTCGTTCAAGTAAGGTATTTCATTAACTGTTAAATTGATTATTAAATCTTTACATGGTGATGAACCTTGGAAGCAAGTGATCAGGTATAACTTGATTAGCAATGTTCCAAAGAATTGTTCTAATTCAAATAGTTTGCATATATTGAATATTCTATTTGGTAGTTTTAAAATTCAACCTACTTGATCCCTTGTATTTTTTTCTATATGGAAGGCTTGGAGTTTTGTTAAGTTTTTTGCTAAAGGGCATGAGGCCTTTTCAAACACTAGAGAACAGGTTTTAATTTTCAAATCTACATGGTAGAATTTAAAATGCAAAAACTCTTATACTAGAGAGTGTTCAGTTAAAGCTTGGAACAATTTTTGTTTGAAATTTATAGAAAATATACTTGACAAGGAGGGCTTGTTATAATGGAAGCTTATTCAGGAAAAGTAAGGTTTTAAAGGAGCACAAAAGAACATATACAGTGATCAAGAATGCTGGTTTGGAGAGTTGTTTCAAGCAGGTTCCTTGGCATGATGACTTATGGAAGGATGTTGAATGGCTTGGGGGTTAAAAAAGTTGTTTCATGTTAATTCTAAACAAAGAAAGAAGAGTCGCTATACCTATCGAAGCCCTTAAAACTCGTGAGTCTTCTTTTCAAAAATGATTTTTTTTTATGTTTACTCGCCAAGTCAAGTTGGGTGAGTTTTTCCGAGTATTTTTGAAAAACTTGCGAGTACGAGTCAAAAAACTCGACTGCATCTGAGTTTATCTCCAGTGTCTTTTCTCAGTGTCATTTCATTCCAAAAAGGTCTAAAACTTTGTGTGGAGAGCTAAACCATCATTTCCAGCAATTTGTCATCGAGGAGAGCAGATTCAAACACATTTTTGTGCAGATTTTCAAGGCAAATTTGATTCATAGGTAGGGTTTTTGTTTTTGTTTTTTCTTTTTGATTAATCATTTTCTTTCATTCTTCTTGCAAAATACTATTCCAATTTGAAAAAAAAAAAACTTGATAGACCACAAAGAAGCAATTTTTTTGCATTTAGAATCCAAAAAACAAGATTCATCACAATTTTTTGTTGATTTTTTCTGATTTTTTTCACTGTTTTTTGAATTTTTCAGACCTAGGCTCATTTTTTGTGTAGAATGTTTAGATTAGTTAATTTATAATTCATTTAAACACATTTGTATCAATTTAAATCAAATTTAGAGAGATTTTTTAATGATTTAGGTTGTTTTTAAATTTTTTTTGCATTAAAAATCTAATATGTTGTACATTTTTTTTGTATGTGTAGGTTGAATATGCACTATAATGGCTTCTGGCTCTGCTTCAAGTTCAGCCTTAGGCTCTACCCCATTGGTGCCCACACTATCATGGGTTCCAGACATTCGTCCTCCAGGAGCTAGAGACCCTGCATGGAAGTATGCTATGAGAGGGCCGATACCTGGATCGGTTGTTTGCACTGAATGTAAGAATGCATATCATGGAGGCATTGTTTGCATTGAATGTAAGAATGCATATCATGGAGGCATAAATCGCCTCAAATACCATCTTGCAAGCATTCCTCAATGTGATGCCAAGCCTTGTGAAAAGGGCAAAATAAGAGATTAGAAGAGAGATGCATGCCCTACTTGCAGTTGTTGAGGAAAAAAATTGCAAAGGGAGAGGACAAAAGCAACCATAGCAGCAACCATAGCTGGTGGACATGGTCAAGAGCCCGAGCAAGTGGAGATAGAGTCAGATGAGGAGGGAGATATTGGCATTGTGGGCTCTCTTCGTGGTCCACGGCTGCGCACTCATGGCACACCGTCCTCTAGGGCCCCCCTTCCTCTACTTTGAGTAGAGTGCCACCACCGCTGCCTACATCTTCACGCACACCACAAAGTTTTTTTGTGCCGCGAAACACACCAGGAGCACAGATGTCATTGGAGGCTACAGGGTGGAATAAGGAGGTGCATCAACATGCCGACATGGCATGTGCAGACTTTTGGTATTTTAGTAACATTCCATTCAATGTGGCGAGTAGTCCCTATTGGCACAATTTGGTTACCGCATTGATAGTTGCAAGAAAATGCTACAAGCCACCTTCTTGCAAAGAATTGAGTGGGAGGTTAGTCAACTTAAATTTTATGCTAAGTTTATGTTCTTTAATTTAAATTAATTTATGTTGAATTCAAGCTATTTTTTGTTTAAAAATTACAATTTTGTATTTATTTAATTATTTTACTTTGCACTTGTAGGTTGCTCGCAAATGCAACCGAAAGGGCAATGCAAGTAGTGGAAGAACAAAAGAATAAATGGAAAAAATATGGTTGCACCATTCTTTCTGATGCGTGGATGGATGGGAGAAACCGCACCATCCTTAATTTTTTGGTTGCTTCCAAAGGTGAAGTTGTGTTTTGGAAACCGGTGGATGCCTCCAACAAGATAAAAACTACAGATACATTGTGTACATTGTTGGAGTAAGTTTTCATGGAGGTGGGGATTACTAATGTGGTGCAAGTCATCACAGATAATGCAGCAACATATGTGGCAGATGGGAGAATGCTTGAGATTAGGCATCCATCACTCTTTTGGTCACCTTGTGCCGCCCATTGCCTTGACCTTCTTTTGGAGGACATAGGAAAACTTGTTTGGGTGGCAT
The DNA here is from genome assembly GCA_007258455.2 of Sequoia sempervirens. Lineage (NCBI taxonomy): Eukaryota > Viridiplantae > Streptophyta > Pinopsida > Cupressales > Cupressaceae > Sequoia > Sequoia sempervirens. The sequence goes on from VDFB02096827.1 coordinate 18,236, forward strand.
CGATTGTAGATGATGCAAGGAGCATCACAAAATTTATCTACAATCATCCTTGGGTTCTCAATTTGATGAGAGAGCATACGCAAGGGAAAGAGTTGGTGAGATCGGGTGCCACAAGGTTTGCAACGATATTCCTAACATTGCAAAGCATTTTGGATTCTTTGGGCTCTTTAAAACAATTTTTTGTGAGTCAAGCATGGAATGACTCCACATATTCAAAGAAGCCCGAAGGAGAGAGAGTTTCAGCAATAGTCTTTGACACCTTGTTTGCACAAAGAGCTACAGAGATCATGAAGGTAACTTCAAAACTTTGATTTTAATTTTTAAACTCAAGTTGAATATATTATATAATTATAATATATATTTTTTTTAATTTAAATTTAAGCCTTTCATTATAAATTTCTAACTTTCATCTTTTTGTATTTTTAATCTAGGTGTCGAAGCCCTTGGTTAGAGTCCTTTGCTTGGTAGATGGGGATCAAAACCCAATGGGATATATTTATGAGGCCATGGATAGGGCCAAGGAGGCTATCAAAAGTTATTACATGGGGGACAGCCTCAAATTTGATCCCATATGGGAGATTGTTGATAGGAGGCGGAACAATCAACTCCACCAACCCATCCATGCAGCAAGGTACTTCCTCAACCCTAATTATCTCTTCTCAGAGAGCTTCTCCGATCCTAATGGAGAGGTTATGGAGGGGCTCACAACACGCATTCAGAGGATGGAATTCACGGTTGCAATGAGAGACCTCATCGTTAGCGAGTTGGATCTACAGGGAAGCAAGGGGTAATCTATTTTCTTCGGAGCTAGCTATTAGAGGAAGAACCACTTAGCCACCAGGTATAAAATTGGGAGTCATTAACTTTTAAGTTTATTTCACATGCATCTTATAATTTGATAAAATGTGTTTTGACTTTTGAGTCTTTGACTTTGTTTTCTAACTCTTCAATATTTATTTTTTTGCAGAGGTTTGGTGGAAAACTTGGGGTGGAAATACCCCACATCTACAAAGAATTGCCCTCCACATGCTATGTCAGCCTTGTAGTGCATCCAGTTGTGAGCGCAATTGGAGCTTGTTTGAGGCCATTCACGCGAAGAAGAGGAACAAGTTAGCACAAAAGCGCCTCAATGACCTTGTCTTTGTGCAATACAACCTTCGGTTGTGCACAAAGAGAGTAGAAGAAAAAATCACTTGATCCTACTGATTTAGATGAGATAGATCCTTACAGTGATTGGACAGGGCGAGACGAGCAGCCTCCATTGTTTACCACATACGAGATCCTTGACTTCCAGAGACAAGCAATGGAGGATGTGGGTGCATCAGGAGATGTAGGGTTGGAGGACATTCATGAGGATGTGGATGAGAGTCTGCCAAAGCCAGATACTTCCAAGATGGTGGTCGAGCCTGAGCCATAGCCTTCCATGACAGCCAAGGAGCCAACTGTAGTAGCACCGCCACCGCCACCACGCACACACGGCAGGACTAGAGGACCCACCCCTTCCCTAGCTATTGCTAGACTAGGGAAGAGGAAAGTCTAAAATGTTGTATTTAGTTACTGTTTAGTATTTGCTTCTAGTTCTAGTTTTGACTTTCAGGCTTTTAGCCATCGGGATTCCGCATGAGAAAGCGATTTTGTAATCAATTTGCATTAAAGTCAATCAAAATTAATAGAAAACACTTTTGTACTACTATAGACTCATCGATTCATCTTAATACTGAATTTTGCAAAAATGTGTTCTAATGAAATTTAAGCAATTTTTTAAGTTCCTAAGGTTTTTACGAAGTTTTCTCTCGAGTTTCTTTTGTTGACTTCCAATTTTGGGCTTACAGCTTTTTTCCTCGGTTTAGCTTTCCAACTATGATTCTAAATATGTTTATGCTCTGTTATCTTCTTTTAAGGATTGGTATGTTAAATTGAACTCCCTGTGAGGGCTGCACAATCCAGGTAACATTTAGTCCAATAGGTTAAAAATGATTTGGTCGAAGCATCTTGAGCCTCAGAAAGCTCTTTTTAGATAGTTATTGTTATATTAGAATCTTGCTGTGGGTATTAATCCCTTTGTTACTGGGTCTAAAGCCTGTCCTGTATGAGGCGAGGATGAGTCTACTTTTCATCTTTTTTTTACCACCCCTTTGCCAATGTTGTTTGCAATTGTTTTCTTTCCGTGTGGGCTAGGCTTCTATTTTGTGGTCTGATATTATTTTTGGGAAAATTAAATGTACTTCGCCTTCATCTAAATTTATGGAATTGTTATGGTTTATATTTTCCATTTAGATTTTGTGGTTTATCTGGATTGAAAGGAACAAAGAAGTGTTTCAAGGCATTTGAAAACTGCTTACTCACTTTTCTAGTGAAGTCACCATTCCTTTTTTGGCATATAATATTGCATTGCGAGTGCATTAAAAAAAAGGAGACGTTAAAAAGTTTTAGCAGGATGGTTCTTAGATTCCAGATTCACATAGTGTTCAATGGGCTGGTGGTTCTCTGAATGCAGTTTTTGACAAAGATGGCCGACCTGCCCAAAATGATACGTTGGTTGTTTCTACTTTCTAGCAATGTGAACGATGGTGTTTTTGATAGTCCAGTTGTTCCAAAGTTATCTTTGTTATTTTTATGATCAGATTAAAGACAAAAAAATTAATTCAAAATCAGATACACAACACAACAAATACCCTGGGAAAACCCTCCACTAGAGGGAGAAAAACCCAGCAACAATATATCACTTATATATTGAATCACCAAAATAATGATCTCCTTACAAGAGGCCGATATGAAGGCCTATAACATGCACCAAAGTATGATGCAACACAGAATTATAAAGAGACAATTCACTGATGAACTCTCAGCCTTCAACAGCCTTCAACAATGCCGAACTGATTTTGCATATAACTCGATCTGCCTTGTATATGAATTCACACCAAGTAGTGATGAAGTGTATTGCCTGAACTATGAATAAATCGATATCAAATGAGTTACAATGAAGGTGTATATATACAAGATAGGAAGAGAGGATGCGTCTTTTCACAATCATAAGTCGGCCTTCTTTGAAAGGACGTGATAACAATAAGCAAGAAGTCGGCCCTCTTAGAAATTCGTGTCTCTTCATAATTTGAGTCTCTTCAATAATTAACCACCATTTAATATTAATGATGTGCCTCTTGATCTTATCCAATCGCTATATATAAATTAAGTAGCCTTAGCTATTATTTAATTTATTATCTTGTAACAAGGAGATCGCTGGAAGTGAAGACCGACGCTACAAACATCAACAATCTTTTGGTCCTGTTGATTCTGCTGATAAGGGTAAAGGTGTTGATGTTGCTGACTTGGAGCATGGTGGTGGTATGGGTGCAGATGATAGTTCCTTGGGCAAATCAAAATGATGGCGGTTGCTGTTTTTTTCTCGGTGTTTTTTGCCAATGTGAATGTTTGTGTATTAGCTGCTGGACTGTTTCTAATAGTTTGACTGCTGGATTTGTTGATTAATATGTCACAGTTGGTATGGGTATTAGTTGATGAGCTGCCGGAATGCCGGCTAGCGGTGCCTTTATAGACTGTTGAATTGTTTTATATGGTTCCTGTGATATTGATGTGTTATATCTTGATGTAATAGGCTGTAGGGCTGATGAACTTTTTGTTGGTCTGGATGGGTACAGCTGCATGCTCTGTTTTATATGCTAGGTGGATGACTATGGTTTTTAGTAGTCTGATTTGATTTGATTTCAATGTCGTAATGCTCTTCTAGAGCTGATATTTGTCCCGTTTTGCTCTTTTGAGGCCTGCTTTCGTATGCTTTGTATCTTGTTGCTTGTATGAGCCATATTTGTAAACTTTATCCAATATTAAAAAATAAATAAATCTATTTTGTTCAGTTAATCAGCAATGGTCAATCTTGTGTTGTTTGAGTTTTGTTCACTTGCTTCACAATGGTCCCAGATTTATCGAACTAGAGTACCTCATTCACCTCTTATTTCCAGTAAACCACATCCCACAAGGAAGAGGGTATCTCCTAATTGCTCCAAACAGGTTCCACTTTCTATATACTTGCCTAACCAGTAAGCCAAGCCTCTCAATATACCCGCCCTTCCAATAAACCTGTTAGTACATAGAAGCAAATTGGTCATTTCTATATACCCGATAGAATGTGAAAAAGACCTTACAACACATGAGAACAGAATGGTACATGGTACTTCAACAATATGTGAAAAGGGATCTATGTTGTCAATGACAACCTAGCACAGGGTCACTCCATATGTGGAAGAACAAGCTTTGATATATTTCTTGATGACCTACTTCAACTTTTATACCTTAACAACATGGAATAAGGGAATGACATGCAATGCTATTAGATTCACATTACTAAGACAAGCAATTCAAAGATTGTAGTTAATATTAAAAACACCTCAATCACTTCATCTGCATACATCAAACTTATGAGTTAAAAATGTAGTTGCATTCAAAGCTACAATCAACCTAACACCTATTGCAATACAAATCTTTAAGCAAACGCTAAGCAATATTCAACTTACAAAATCTCAATAATGCATAAGGAAAAACACTTAGTAGCAATTTGTGCAACAAAACAGGCAAACTAAATTCTATTGAATGAATA
>VDFB02096828.1:0-18160 GCA_007258455.2 Sequoia sempervirens
ACTTTGTTTGACCCTTAAAAGGTAAAAGGGTAAAAAGGAAAGTCATTTTCACTTGTTGACTTTTAGAAACCTTTTGCTTTGAAGGTGACTTGGAGTGATGGGGATTCCTACTCATCGACATAGATTTGAGTGGTCCCACTGATATCAGCGACCAACTACATATGACCCACCGGTGAGTCAATTCAAACCATTTTGCATTGAAATTTTTTAGTTTTAGTCAATTTTGGAATGATTTTAACACAATTTTAGGTTTGAATGGTCCGTTTTAGCGCTTTAGGAAATAGAATAGTGCATTCAAGGTTTTTATTAGCGCATATAGGTCATAAAATAATGCTTTTAGATTTTTCACAGTTTAGCGCATTCGATGAATGAAGTAGAACTTCTAGGAGGCTAGTTGAAAATTAGGCAAATTAGCGCATTTGGGAAAAATATTAGCACTTATAGGGTTTTAGCACATTTAGGGGATGAAATTACGCATTTGAGAGGTGAAGTAGCACTTCTGGGGAAATAATGCATATAGGAATTGATGTAGCACTTAGACGACACAAAGCAACGCATCTAGGGTTTTAGCACTTCAGGGGGAAACTTTGGCACATTCAGGGTTTTAGCATTTTTAGGTCGCATAATAGCGCATTTAGGAAATTTAGACAAAATGATTGCTAATGAAAATGATGATTTATTGCTCCCTTGGTCAATAGATAGTAAAATTATCATGTCATCATGTTGATAAGTTGATAACTTTGCTTCCTGAAATATAAAACAAAGAGTAGATAGTTGATAACTTTGTTTCCAAAGAATGATAAACAAAGAGTATATTTATTTACTTTCTGCGATAGAAAACAAAGAATAGATGATTGGTTTGATTAAAACATATTTTCATTCTTGATTGAATACAAATAGGATGATGATTTGATTGTGTGATAAATTTGCTTTCCTAAAAAAAAGAAAACAAATAGTAAATGATGATAGAGTAGATTGATGTGATAGATAGATAGATTTTGTATTGATGTCCTAATATGAGTCACTTAGATAGATCATTTGATATGGTTCACTGATATGGGAATTGATTGATATGGATCACTTGATATGAGTCTGATTGATTGCTTTTGTGATGACCAAAAATAGGAGGTTTTCAAAAACCTTTAGATTAGAGAGCGTCATCCTGCGGGGTGGGATAGGATTCAAGATTTGACGCTTGTAGATGTGCAGCTGATAGTGAATTGTGTTCAGGCCAACAAGGGCTTGTTGACTACGTTAGTAGATAGGTGGCATTCAGAGTATAACACTTTTCATTTGTCGACTGGTGAGCTAACAGTGACCCCAAAGGATGTATGCAGGATTTTGGGGATCCCAGTAGTAGGTTCCCTTGTGGTCTATGATCACAAGGAGGTGGGTGGGACAGATTCCCTTAGGAGAGTGTTCAGAGATGCACATATAGCAAGATACTAGGTGCCGTGGGAAAACTTTAGAGGATTCCTGACAATACCTGTAGTGTTGGGCACTTTTATTAGAGGTTTCCTTTGTTCAGATCATCGTTCAAAGGTGTTATTAGTTGGATGGGGTAGGATCATCGAGCAAATGATGGGTCAGCTAAGGAGATATGCCTAGGGGAGTTGCATACTAGCTCACTTGTATCATGATCTACACCAGGTAGTATCCAGAGGATCATCGAGTTTATCGTGTGGTGTTACGCTGCTCCAAATTTGGGCATGGGAGCATTTTTTTGTTACCAGACCACTTTGTCTGAGGGCTAGGCTACTAGGCAGGCCATATATGTATGCCTATTCATTTGCACTTTTCCAGCCCAAGCTGGGCAAGGTGGAGTATTGGAGATGTACCTTGGATGACATGGATGCAGTGATTTGGAGGCCTTATACTGATTGTGATGTATGGGACACAGATCCCTTGGAGATGTTGTTTGTAGGTATACCTAGGTTTTTGATAGGCCGCACACCTTTTATTATAGAGAGATTTTTGGCTTTGCGAGTATAGAGGCATTTTGGTTTCACACAGGGTATGCCTCAGGGTGTTGCACACTATGGACGGTACAAGGATGAGCCTGGATGGGGTCCTTGCATTGCTTACCAGGTTGCATATACTGAGTATATGGCATTACAACTTGAGGTATGGGATCCGAGACCTGATATTGTGGATGTCGGCATGTCAGAGGAGTATTTAGTGTACTATCACACACATCCATTTTTGCAATTTACATGTCCAGATGAGTAGGCACCCATTTTGGTGGCACCTCAGCCAAGGGTTGGGAGACAGGAGGATGTGGCAGGTGGTGAGCAGGAAGCTGTTGGAGAATAGGAGGAGGAAAGTGGAGAGGAGGGGAGCTCAGATGATAGTGATGGGGATGACGGCGAAGAGGGCAGAGGTGGAGAGCAGAGGACAATGAGACTAAGGCCATACTTTTTGGGTAGTGTTCGGGTTATGTGGAGGCCTAAGACTAGTATTGGATGGAGGATAGTGATCAAGGTTGCCTCCACATCACAACAGGGATAGATAGATACTCTGTAGGCCCAGGTGCAGACACTATAGGGATAACATGTGTAGTTGTGGAGCTAGTTGGCTCAGGCTCAGGGTTTGGTAACACAACTATAGACACAGCTAGCACAAACACATGTACATGCACAGGAACATGTATAGGTACGTTCCCTTGCCCCAAACCCACAGGTGGTCTAGTTGATAGTAGAGAGGGACTCCTTTAGACGGAGGGTAGTAGAGGCAAAGGGTGTTGCACAAAGGCTCATGGGCACTATGGAGAGTTCATCCTTATGAGAGGCTATTGCAGAGGGGTTTGAGATGGCTAGGGAGGCTGAGTATTATTGGGTGAGGTATGAGGAGTTGTGTCCTCCTAAGCATAGAGAGCCTTTCCCACGGTCCCATAGTAGGACCAAGAGCATATCATAGATAGTTAAATAGAGCAGAGGGGTCACAAGGCCATGATAGGATCAAGATGTAGGGGGTAGGCCATCATCTTCTAGACCAACTCTATCAAGAGGCTCTACTAGCCATCCTTGATTGATGGATGCAGGATTATTGATTTGCATCATATTCTTGGAGCATGTATATTGATTTTGATCATATCTCATATATATTTCTATACTTTTCAGTTTCATTGGACTTTGGACATTTGTATGTATTTTGATGAGTGATGATATGCAGCAACAATAGTTTTGATGATATGTTGCATTTGATATGATGATATGCATTTATTTGTATATGAGATGGATTTTGATGTTTTTATGACTAACCATTTGATGTAGGATGATTCATGCGATGACGATGGTTTATGATGTGTACTAATGATGTCATGCAGGGGGATGCTAATGATAAATATGCAATGTGTTGAAATGATATACGATATGAAATGTTATGAAAATGTATGATTTGCAAATGATATAAAAATGTATGAAATTTTTGTTTTTGTAAATTCAAGAAAGAAATGATGGGATGAAAAATGTATGTGTATGTTTATGAGATTATTGCATGGATTTTGTTTATGGAAAATGATATGAAAATGATAAATGCATGCAAGGTAGGATAAATAATAGAATGAAATGTATGATGAAATGAAATGAAAATGAATATGAAATTATAATGAAATGGTAATGAATATGAAATGATAATGAATACAAAATGATATATTTATGACATGATAATGAATATAAAATGATTATGAGATGAAATGAAAATTATGGTGATAATGAAATGAAATGTGAATGAGATCATAATGAATATGAAATGTTTATGAGATGATAATGAATATAAAATGATAATGAATATGAAATGTTTATGAGATGATAATGAATATAAAATGTTTATGAGATGATAATGAATATAAAATGATTATGAGATGAAATGAAAATGATGATGATAATGAAATGAAACGTGAATGAGATCATAATGAATATGCAATGTTTATGAGATGATAATGAATATAAAATGATAATGAATATGAAATATTTATGAGATGATAATGAATATAAAATTATTATGAGATGAAATGAAGATGATGGTGATAATGAAATGAAATGTGAATGAGATGTTAATGAATATGAAATTTTTATGAGATGATAATGAATATAAAATGATAATGAATATGAAATGTTTATGAAATGATAATGAATATGAAATGTTAAATGATAAATAATAATGAAATGAGATGATGAAATGAAATGAAATGAGACGAGAAAATGAAATGAAATGATGTGATAAAATGAAATGAAATGATATGATAAAATGTAATAAACTAATGTGATAAAATGAAATGGTAAAATGAGATGTAGCCATGTAGAATGAAAATGAAATGGATATGAAAATGATAAGTAAGATGTTAATGATATTAGGACAATAGATAATATGAAAATGGAAATGATATGAAGTACCTAGTGGATAAATGAATGATATGAAATGATATGAGAATGACTGATAAATGCTAAACTATATGATATGTACAAGACCTCGATGAAATGATAATGATTAATGAGGATGGAGAAGGATGATGATAAAAACAAATGTCTAAATGTCTTCCACAAATAGCCCATGAGAAATGACAACCATTGATTTTTTTTGTTTCATCCTTTCAAAAAATCTGATGCGAATCCAATATGTAGATATGTGTAGTGATCGAAATGAAATGCTACTAAATGAAATATAACTAAATGAAATTAAACTAAATGAAACCAAATGTTTGTTGAGCCTTTTGTTAGCTTTCTTGAATCATTATAGAGCATTTAAAATGTTGGAAGTATGTACAAGTATCAGAAGGGAAATTAGCACCAATGATGACTTGAGTACAACTTTCATGGTTTTTGATATAGCAAGTGAACACAAGCATCAAGGTATAATTGAACCAAGATAACTTGAGCATTTCTTGCATAAATAGAAAAAGACTAACCACTTTATGATGTAAATGTGGATTTTTCATCGATGATACATTTGGAAATCATGTCTCACGACATATTTGCACTAGATCGATAATTAACCTCAAGACAACAGACAAAGAAAAATCATCCTCTTTCCTCGCCACTCTAGTTCAATACATCATTGAGTGTGCTCCAAAAAGATTATATCAAAAAATCAAACAACCATTATTCAAAATATAATACTGATATTCCAATCATTATTCAGATTTTAGATCATCCAGAAAATCATTATTCAGATTTTAGATCATCCAGATATGAGTCATGTTATGAATTTTGCTGAAAATTGTTGTGAGATGGATCAATAATTGGATAGCTATTCATAGGATTTGATTGTTTGTTTGCATGATTGGATTTTATGTCATTGTCTAGCTATTTTGGTAGAACCTAAAAGGTGATTGTTCCCAGTATGTTAACGTTTTCCCCTAGTATTGACACAACTTGCTAAAAATGGATATGTACAATGATCAATCCATGGTAAAACATTATCACTCTAGGAAAATGATGGCAAGATTGTGCTGATATGGCCCTAAGATGATGGAAAGATGCATGAAATGAAGGCTGAGAAGTTAAGTGAAAAACATGAACTAATAGATGGAGAGTGCCTATTTTCCATTTTCAATTATTTGTTTTATTGTGCATTTTTTGATTTTTTTTTGACATTTTCTTGATGTTTTGTATTTCTTCAGACATTTTCTACTATTTTTGTATTTCTTCAAGACTTTTGATGAGTATAACCTGCTTCAGACTGCATACACTTTTTTAGGGTACATGTTGTTGATGGTTTGTCAAATGTAAGTCCCCTATGGTGCATTGGATTAACTGAATTCTCCCTCGAACTCGTATAATTACTATAACTATATATAGACCCAACCAATTTGGTCTAAACTCTCTTTTCTTCTCTCTGTCTTGCTGATTATGTGGGTTTTCCTTCAGAACAAGATCACTAACCTGAAAGGTACGTGGCTTGACTCTATGATTGTAGCTATGAGACATCATCTATTGATATGCTTTCAAATGATCATTTTCTGGTTGTCTCTTCTCATCGAGGAGTTCTAGCTCTTGTAGTTAGGAAAATCTATACTCCTTATCTGTTATGAGACCCTTTAAGGATACCCTTAGTGATGGGATCTCAACTTCTAGTGGTAATATGGCTTCTACTCCATAAACGTTTATACGGTGTTACTTCGTTGGTGTTTCTTTGATGTTAGTTCTCGTAGGGGCCCATAATGTGGGATTGAGTTGAACGCGGCTAATCTTTCCCCAAGATCATTCATAGTATTTTTCAAGATTTTCAGTATTGTTTTGTTCGAGGCCTCTACTTGGCCATTCCCTTGTGGATAATATGGTTTTGAATATATGTGTTGTATATGGAATCGTTCACAAAGTTCATCAACATCCTGATTCTTGAATGGTCGCCCATTATCTGTGATAAGGGAGTTGGGAATGTCATACTGACAAATGAGATAATTGAGTATGAACAATGATATTTGTTTGTTGGTAACCTTAGTGAGAGGTACTGCCTCAATCCACTTGGTAAAGTACTCTGTTGTTGTGATGATGAACTTGTGTTCGTTCGATGATGAAGGATGAATCTTGCCAACTAGATCTAACCCCCATTGAGAGAATGGCCAAGTTGGCATGAATGGTTGAAGTTCTTGTGTAGGAGCATGAATGAGATTTCCATGAATTTGACATTTAGAGCACTTTTTCACGAAAGTGAATGATCTCCAATAGGCCAATAGTAACCCATTCTAACTGTTCTTGGATAAGGTTAGTCCACTTAATTGAGTACCACAAATGCCACCATGAACTTCTTGTAAATCCTTGTGAGAATCTTCACATTCAAGACATCGAAGTAAAGTACCATCAAGACTGTGGTGATAGAGAGTGTCAATGATAAGAGTATAGTGAGAGGATTGGTGGATAAAGTTGCATTTTTGGTTATGGGATAGATTAAGTGGTAAGATGTCATCTTTTAGGTAGGCATAAATCTTGAGATACCAAGGTGAATAAGAGCCTACGAAGTGACAAATGATTCTGCCTCAAAGGTGTCATGGTAGGTGTAAAATGATCGTTCACCAAAAAATTCACAGCCTAATTAATTTTATAGGAGTTGTAATAATGAAGCGATTGTGGCCATGGCATCAGCTGCCTTGTTATCAAGCCTTGGAATCTATATGAACTTGATGTCTACAAAGTATTTCTTGAAATCATAAACCATCTTCTTATATGGCAAAAAATTGTCATCTTTGGTCTGATTAATGACTAACTGTGAGTCACCATAGACTTGTAGTTCTATGATTCTCCATTCTAATGCTATCTTGAGTCCAATGATTAAAGTTTCATATTTAGCTATGTTGTTAGTGCATGTAAACATTAGCCTATATGATTAAGGAATGGTATTTTCTTGAGGGGTAACAAATAGTATGCCCACTCCTGATCCATGTTGAGTAAAAGAACCATCAAAGTATAATGACCATGTCTGTTTGGATTCTATAGTGAAGACATCGACATTTGGAAATTCAATGTGCATGCGATGCTCTACTTGTAGTGGTGTTTCAACCAATTGATCAACAATAACTTGTCCTTTGATTGCTTTGTTATTAATATAATGGATATAAAACTCACTTAAGTTCATAACCCATTTTGCTAACCTTCCTATCAATGTAGCTTTGCTTAATAGATACTTGAGTGGATCAATCTTTGCAACAAGATGGATGGTATGAGTTAACATGTACTGTCAAAATTTATGTGAGGAAAATACTACTACCAAGCAAGCCTTTTTGATAAAAGTGTAGTTGTGTTCATGACCTGTTAGCATTCAACTAATGTAATAAATTGCACGTTCCTTTTCTGTAGAGTCTTCTTGTGCTAATAATGCCCCCAAAGATATCTCTGTTGCGGCAATATATAAGATTAGTGGTTTATCCAGATTTGGTGGTACTAGAACTGGTGGGTTCATTAGGTACTGCTTGATTTTTTGAAAGGCTATTTCACACTTATCATCCCATTCAAAAGGAATGTTCTGATGTAGTAGATGTGTGAAAGGTAGACTCTTATCAGCCAGCTGTGTGATGAACCTTCGTATAGATTGAAGTATTCCTTGTAATGACCTCAACTGATTGATATTATTTGGTGGAGGAATTTCCATGATTGCTTGCACCTTGGTAGGGTTTACTTCAATTCCTTTTTTTGATACGATGTATCCCAATAGCTTTCCAGATGTGACTCCGAAAACACATTTCTTAGGGTTGAGGTGAACTTTGAACTTTTCCAACCATGCAAATATTTTGGATAATACCTCGAGATTTCCTTCTCTTGTGTATGATTTTTCCAATATGTCATCGACATAATCTTCCATGAATGTATGCATCATGTCATGAAAAATTGTAGTCATAGCTCTTTGATATGTAGCCCCAACATTCTTTAAAACGAAAGGCATGACATTCCAATAGTAAGTCCCCCATAGACATGTGAAAGCTGTTTTTTCTTGGTCTTTAGGTGCAATCTTGATTTGGTTATAACCAAAAAACCCATCCATTAGTGAATACATGGAATGGCCAGCCATCAGATCAGCTATAGTATTAATTCTTGGAAAATGGAAATCATCCTTACGACATGCCTTATTAAGATCTCTGAAATTTGTGCACACTGTAATACTTTGTCAGGCTTGGATACAAGAACAATGTTGGAGATCCATTATGCATAGTCAATTCATCTTATAAATCCCACATTGAGGAGTTTCTTAAGTTCTTCCTTAACTAGTAATGAAACATGAGGATGCATCTTTCTAAGTTTTTGTTTCACAGGTTTAACTCATGGTTTGATGGACAAGTGATGCATTATAAGACTAGGATAAAGAACTGGCATGTTTGCGTAAGACCAGGAAAATTTGACTTGATTTTCTCTGAGAAATTCCATGAACTCAGGTAGTTCTTTATCTGTCATTGATGTGGCTAATTGTATAATCCTTGGTTTTTCTATAGTTTCAAGATTAAATTCTTTTGTAGGCTCAATAAAGACGTTCGATTGCTCATGATAGTGCTCTAGGAGAGTGTTAGCATCCCATCATTTGGTATCTTAAAAAGGTTTTCACCATCTGATACGCTCTTTGTTTTATCTTTTGTTTGATCTAACAACACCGCCGCATTCTAGTTTTCACCATTAGATCTTCTTTTGATTTTTATTTTTGCAGCTAGGGAGACTTGAAACTTCCCTCTTTTGAAAGAATCTATGCCAAAAATCACCAGTGGAACAATCATTTGTGTCATCTACAGAGAGGAAGTTTACAATAGATTCATCAGTTGGAAACATATGTATATTGATAGGTCTGGATAGATCCTAGTTAATGAGATTAGGATGTATTAGCAGTAGCGAGTCATTAGGCTACATGAAATCGGCTATGGTTATGGTCATAATGGAGGTGTCTGTAGGATATGAGGTATGAGGTAGATCAATGTGGTACTATTCTCATGATAGTCTTGTTCGATTAAATCTGACCTCCGATATCACTTAGAATCATAGCTACAGGCCCTCAAACCTTGTGGTTGAGACCTTGAACCTTCTCCTTCAATCGGAGTAGGCATTTAATTTTGTATCACATCAACCTGTTTGTCCCTCTAGAATTCATCATTGTGAATGGTATCCTATTTGTATTCTAGCGCCTCATGTCGAAAGTTATTTCTAAAAAAATTCTGAATTGCTGTCAAACAGGCTTCCCTTGTATCAGACCATTCTTGCAATGTGAGGACAATATCATTTAACTATTTGGAGGTTATTTCTTTTGAGTTGGTATCATAGCCTAGTCTTGTTTTATCTTTTGTAGTGAGTGCTAGAAGGTCAATAGGCTCAACTACTCCTTTTCTTTTCCCAATAGGACCGTTACCATCATAGCCCATCTTTTGCATGATTGACTATCCTTTACCATATTGATTAGTTGGTAACTTAACATTGAGCACTGTTTCATCTTCATCTTTATAGTGCCAACTTAGAATTTATCTATCCTTGAAGTCTTCGAAGGGAAATTTCTCCTTGATAAATTTTCCATTAAAATTTGTAATTGGTTCTGTTGGTATTTATGTTGATGTTGACGCCATACATATCTGATGTTTTGTGATAGAAGGTTGTCCATGTGACTAAGGTGACAGGTAGATTAGTAAGACAAAGAGAATACTCCCCTACTCCATTTTCCTTGAACCATAGTTTCTTGTCAAAGATTTTGGTTAACTGACTGATTTGTGTATCAACTTGGGGAGAAGTACTAGTAGGAGCTTCTCGATTGTTGGGAACCAAAGTATCTTGACTAGCTTTGATATTGGCACAAGTATGAATATTTGAATTATTTGTTGGTATTGTGATATCCTATCTGTCATAAGGAAACTTAAGACATTGATGATATGTGGATGAGACAACTTGCATTTCATGGATCCAAGGAAAACCCAACAAGATGTTGTATGCAAGATCATGGTCTAATACTTGACATAAATTATTCTTGATAATAGGTCCTACTCTGATTGAGAGCATGATTACACCCTTAGATGCTCTTTCCTCATCATCATAGGCTATAATAGTAATCTTCCTTCTGGGATCAATGGAGTCCTCAGAAAATCCTAAAGCCCTAACTAATTTCATGGTACATATGTTCAAACCAACACCTCCATCTATTAGTACATGTCTGACACAAAACTTGTGGACCATTAGTTCTAAGTATAGTGATGAGTTATGGGGATGAGTCATGGAAACATCATCTTTTTCAGAAAATTAGAGGCATGCAGGTGAGTATAAGTGTCCTACCATGGTTTGAAATCTATCCACATCTAAATCAATGGATATAGTTGTTTCAACGAGGGCCTTTTCGAGAATTTCCTTATGTGCTGGGGAAATCTTCAAGAGTTCTAAAATAGAAATCTAAGCAGGAGTTTTCCCTAGTTGATTGATTAAATCGTATTGATGTTGAGGCGGGGGCATAGTGGGTTTTGAAGAAGCACCCTTTAAGACAACTTTAGCTTGGGCTCTTATTGTTACATTGACTTGTCTATATTCCATCTTTTTGTTAACTTTGATAACATTGACCTACTAGTTGTCAATGCAGATATGATTGATTATATGATTATTGATATGATTCACAATTTTTCCAGAAGACTCACCTTTTTGATGGTTGGGAAAAGGGTTTCAAAATGCTTGGTGGTCTTCATTTGATTATTAATTTCCTTCTATTGTGATGGTGCCATTTTTGATTAAGTCTTGAATAGCATTCTTCAAGGATTGGAAATTATTCGTATGATGGCCCTTACACCGATGATATTCACAATAGTACGCATCATTCCATGATGGTGGTTTTACACAGGGTTCGAAGTTATGTTGAGGCAGTAGGGTAATAATGTTCTTTACCATCAAGTCTTTAAGGGAAAATTCTAGAGATTGACCCAATGGAGTAAAAGTTCTTCTATTAGAGAAGAATGAAGATTGTTGTGGATTCATGTTCGATGTATTTCCTAAGGTATTGTTATTGTTTCCATGATATCCTTGATTGTTGGCATTACTTTGATTTGGAACAAAATTTTGATTTGGGTTATTCCTCAGAGGAGGAGGATTGTTTCCCTAATTCATAACCAAGTTGAAATTGTTATAATTAGTGTTGCGAGGAGCACTTGGAGCACTAAGAACAAATGGATTAGTCAATACATGATGTACATCTACAACACCATCATTCACCACATTTTTGTTGCAAGTCCAAACTTAGATATTGTCATTGTCATGATTTGACAAGCTAGGATTGTCTTTATCAAATTTTATTATCCCCCTCTAGACCAATGCACTTTCAATTGTGATAGAATTTTAAATAAATTTATGAAAAGAGGGAGGACAATGAAGATTTAGATGGTAACTCATCTCTTGATCCAAGCTGTTTATGAAGGCGGTGATCTTTTCCTTTTCAGGAACGTGACATGGATATCTAGCGAGCAATCTTCTCCATCTCTAAAGAAATGTAATGAATGGATCACCAGGTTTTGGCTTAGCCTTGCATAGATCAATCATGGATATTTGGTGTTGTATGTTGTAGGAATATTGTGATATGAATTCGTTGATCAATTCATCAAATTTCTTGACAGGCTGTGTGATTTTAGATAACCATTCCATAGATTGGCCTCCAAGACTTCTAGGAAACAAATGCATCAAGTACGTATCCTCATGGGAAAAATCCAAAGTCATGTTTCAAAAATCCCTAATATGATCACTTGGATATGATTTCCCATTGTGTTGATCAAACTTTTGGATTTCACAATGTTTGGGAAATGGGATCATGTTGAGATGTCGATCAAAGGGATAAGGAAAAATGTTGTCAAGAGAATATGTCTTCATTGTAGTTCCCCCTTGTATGTCTTTAATTTTCTCTTGAAGTCCCTTAACTTGTTGTGATAAAGTATTAACATTAGACAAGGGTGTCTCATCAAGACCTTTCTTTAAGTTTTCAATATTAAAATCATGAGGCAACTTAGCTCCTTTGTCAGCCAGATAGAGGAAATATTTTTCTTTGTTCCGCTCTAAGATCTTTTCTAATGCTATATGAAATTTAAGATCTTGCTCAACTTCTCTAAGGTGATGCTCTTCATCTTGTTCATCATTACTAGCTTTAGGGGTTTTTCTCAGATCTCTGTTCGAAGTAAATAAGTCCTTGTCTCTTTCGGCAATGTTGTCTTCAAAAGGGGATTTTGACTCACACTATAAAGAGGATCACTATTTTTGACTTCTTCTTGAGTTCTTGGGGTATGATCTTCTTGTTGAATATCTTCCTTCAGCTTATTGTATTGTGATATCGTAAAAATAGGCATAGGATTTTGAGATGTTCTTCTAGACTTAGATCATAGTTTGACAAGTGCAAAATTGATGATGTTTTGATCTGATAAGATGAAAATACTATGATATGATAAAAAAGATGTTCCTAATTTGTGATTGTGGCTTCCAATGATAAAGGATGTTAGAATCCTATTGGGGAAAGTTGAATCAATAATTAGAAGTTTGTTTGAAAAGTGCACTTTTAAGATTTTGATCCTTGTTCTTGAAGAATGATAAGTATATCAAATTGCCTATTTCACAGAAGGATTTGACTGGGATGTGTTGGATATTTGATAGAAGGTTGTCGTATATAATTGAACTCTAGAGGTTGATTGTGATTGTGTTGTTGTGATAGAGTTCATTTCTAAAAATAAGCTCGTGAATCCAAAGGGTCCACAATGTATTCGTCAGTAAATCCCCTAACAAAATCTTGGTACCTATGGAGAAATTTACGGTAATGGAGCAAGATGTTTTGACTCTTGTACAAAATATTCCTTCATTGTAAGGTTTCCTTGTAACCTAGATGTTTCTTGGGTTTCTTGATTCTATTGGAAATTGAATTCTTAACAAATTTGGTAGATTTCCACGCCCTAAGCATGAGAGAAATGTTGATATGCTACTGGACTGAGGATGCTATAAACTCAGATCTTTCAAAAGTAACAATTCCAAAAAAGTAATAGATGCACTAATTTGTACCCTGTATGAATTGTAGAAATAGGTATATGTGCCAGAAAAATAATCAAATGTGATACAACAGACCTCAGATGCACTACTCTGTGTCCTATATGCGCTACAAAAAAAATGTTGTGACAGTAACTAAAAAACTATTTTTAGAATATCCAACATATGTGCTAAAACACTCAATGCACTAAGAAAATACAAAAGCACTGGACTAACCAGTGAATGCACTAGAATAGACCTCATATGCGCTAGAATATACCCTATATGTGCTAAAACAATTTTTCAAAGTAATTTTTTTTTTTCGAATAGTTTGTGAGCAATTTTAGCTAAAATTTTGGCATGTCCATTTTGGATGATCTTTTATCTGAATTAGTATGATTGAAAACACAGTAAACACTCTGAAAATAGTTATTCTTAAGCCTTATACTAAACATCAAGTGTATGTTCAATTTTTTTTTTCAAAAAGTGTTTTCATAGGTTTGGCACATAAAAGACAATTCAGACAGACTCACTCTTAGTACTCAAGTAGGTCATCATAATAATCAACAACCCACATCTTAGAATTGCATCAAGTCACATAGTCATGCCACCCTTGAAGGGGTGCCCTTGTTTTTGTCTTTTCCAGGTGCGTACTTAGAGTGACGAAAAGATACCAAATCCCCTAAGCAAACGGTCCTTGGCAGTTATATGGTGAGTATCTTGGGGGCATATTCTTCCCTCCCCTTGCACTATGATTATTATGATGTTTGGAAATTGACATGGTGAGATACTACACTAGGTTTGTAGTAAGTGTTTCGGTTTGGTGCAACAATAATAAAATCCCTCAGGAGACCTCCCAACCTTTAGAACAAAGGCTTTGGGGATGGTTATCTTGCACACTACCGACAAAAGTGGGTTTCCCTAGATTCTCTTTAAATTTTATAGTGGGGTGGAATAGTCTAGCTTTGACTTGAATCCACTTGGGTTGTTCCTCTTGGGTGAGTACTTTTTCCCACAAGAGCAGGCCCTATACAAGATGTAATAAAGCAATAAAATTGCATGAATGTAAAAGGAAATTCTGGTATTCTAGTCACCCAGTTAAGGGGAGAGCATAGAGCTATTGCCACAAACATAGTAGACAATGTTATTTTTAAAACCCAAATCACAATGATCTAAACTATGTGAATATGTTGCTTCATGAAAAAAAATTGTTCAATTTTAATTGCAAAAATCATTGTGTGGTGACTATCCTAGATTGCTTCATTTTAATCCATGTCTACCCTAGGGTTGCTTCTTTTTAAAAACTAGATATGACTATCCTAGATTGGTTCTTTTTAAATATGAAAAGATCCTGTCTGTGGAAGGCGTCAGACTTAGGACCTTGTTTAGTTACCACCTGTATGCACTAAAAAAAATCCTATAAGCGCTGCAGAAAGTCCCAAATGCGCTAAAAAAACTACTAAATGTGCTAAAAGAAAATACAACTATTTTTTTTTGTTTTTACAAAAGCTTTATTAAACTAATCTGAGCATATGCACCATTTTGTTCCTTATAAGTGTTGTTCTGTTCCTGGATGCACCGAAGTACCTGTAAAAGTGCTGAAAGAAACCACAGATGGGCTATAGAAACCTGCGTATGCGCTACAAAAATCCTCAGATGTGCTAAAACGGAGAATTTTTTCAAAAATCTGATTTCCAGAAGAAGAAATCCTATGAAAAAGCTTGCAGACAAATGTTAAAAATGGGGCAAGGCCCCATGGTGGGCACCAAAAATGTGTGATCAATTTTAAAGTGTGATAAATATGAATTCAAATAAATCAAACACACCAATGAAACTTTGAATTAAAGCATAAAATAAAGGAATAAAATTTCAAACTCCGTTTATGCTTCAAAGGCGTTCCATTGTCCTCTATCTCCAGTGTTTTGTTGATTCCCATGTGCTCTCAGATATTAGTCTAGGCTCAACAAACCGTCTTCCTAGAGAATGAGATTGAATGTTGAATGTATGCAATGCTATGCTAAGGCATGATTATGTTGATACTAAGCATGATTGATGAAATGAAAGATTACGAAATTGCTAAAAACTACAGATGATAAAAACAATACTAGAATGCTATAATGATAAAATGCTAGTAATCTCCAATTCGCATGTATTGTGTGTAACCAATGCTTGGATTTGTAGGGGTATTTATAGAGTTTTTGAAAGCTTCTGATTGGTTGATATGATCAACAACTATGAAAATTCTTGGCAGATCGAATGGTTGAAGATGGATAAGACTGAGGAAAAATAGAAGAAAACAAAAAGCAAGATTTCTTTTCTTTTCTGCAAAAGCAATAAGATGAGATGATAAAGATGATTTGTAAAAACCATCTTTTGTGAGATTTTGGAAAGATTCAAGAAGATAAATAATGAATTATAAAATTCATTATTCATTTACTGGTGACATGGAGATTTCCTTAAGATTTGAAAGATAATGGAAGCTTTCATAATTAGATTTAATTATGATTTTGAAAAGATTTGAAAGATATTTAATTAAACTTGTAAATGAAATTAATTAAATAAAATATTTAATTAATTAGAAGAAAGATTTGAATAAGAGAAAGGAAATTAAATTTAATTAAATCAAGGATTTAATTAAACTTAAATGTGATAATTAATTTAAATAAACAATGGTATTTATTTAATTAATTAAGTGGACTTAAGAAAGTGGTAATTAAATAAAATGAATTTATTTAATTAAAGTGGAAGAATAAAGTGAATGAACAATATAAATAAATTAATTAAATTTAATCATATATAGAAGACTTTAGAGAAATTAATTAAATAATAAATATTTAATTAAATGCCATGATTAATTTAGATATGACCAATTTTATGCATATATAAAGGTGTTGCTAGGTTATGCTTTTTCTTGGGAGAATGAGGTATGTTGAAGGTGTGCGCCACGAGTTAAAGGTTGCATGAGGTTCAAGAATTGTTTGAAGGTGTTGTATGGGTCATGCCAACACATTTGGGAAAAGTAAAATTAATGTTTAATCTTTCATGAGTACTGCCAAGTTGTAATAGATGATATGCTACAAGTTTCATGTCTTCATGCTTGTGGCTGACCTATTTCAAATTTGTGAAGCATGCAAATATTGATCTTTGAAGGTTGATGGTGTGATGAGTATTTAGGACCATGTTAAGCATGTGTTGGAATTCACAAGGCATGTTCCTCTTCTTGATGTTGCATGTAGTCCTTTCAGGGCTTGTCTTCTACATGTTTCATGTTGGTATTCATCTTTGGCCGACTTGTAATTGTAACATTCTTTGTTGTAGGCTAACATATGTAATGTAATCAATGTAATGTCATGTATACATTGTAAACCTAGCTGATCTAGGTGGAGGGTGAGTGTAAGGATGTATAATACATTATGATGTTTATGTAAGGGAATGAAAGAAAAAGAAAAAAAGTGATAGATCCTATTTGGGTTCATCTTGAGGAAATTTTTGTGATAGAAGGGAAGTAAAGAGTGTGCCTAACTTATTGCTAGAGGTAGTGAGCCAAAGAAAAAGCTTCTTGGAGGCTGAAGGCAACGAGTCAATAAGCTATAAAGAAGACATTTGGAGAAGTTGCAAAAGAGTTATCAAAGCAGAATTGCAATTATTAAGAGAAGGGAAAAAGAAAAATTGAAATCATCAAAAGAAATTGAGCTTCATTGGCAGATTTAGGTAGTAGAAATATTGTCATGCTGTAATCTTTTCTGATTTTGTTCTTAGTTCAAGGAGTAGTTGCTTCCTTGGGTTGTAGCCCTAAAATAAAGTCTACAAGGATTTATATCTTCCTTGGGAGTGACCCTAAAACCTTTATAGGGAGTAGTAGCTTCCTTGGGTTGTAGCCCTAAAAAAGTTGTAATGTTATTCATTTGTGATGCTAGATTACAACAATAGCTCCTAGCAACATTTATCACCGTGGGTTTTCCCCTTGGGTCTTCCACATGCATTTGGTGTTATTTGGTGTTGTGCATTTTTTCTATGTTTCATGTTCTTACATGTGTTGTAAATTTTTTAATTTTCAGTTTGCTCTAAAGGGTTTAAAATTTGATTGAATACTAATTCACCCCCTCTCAACATTCTGGTGTGTCTTCAACAATTGGTATAAGAGCTTGGATCCTTAGAACAAGTCTAACAACTTAAGGAAGATATGGGATTTCAAAAAAATAATCTCACAAGGTGCCTAGCTTTGATGGAACAACTTTCACTTTCTGTAGGTTCTGGATGGAAACTCATCTGACCTCTTTATGGTTTGGTGTTTGACAATCTATCAAAAGATGGTTATGTTGTTCTTGCTACTCCAACTAATCCAGTTGAGATTAGGGCCTATAAGAATAATGGAAAAGTAAAGAATGCTATGCTAAGTGGACTATTAGATTTTGACCTTATTAAGGTAATGCATTGCAAGTCAATGAATGAGGTCTAGGATAAGCTAAGTGGAATCTATGAAGGAGATTTCAAAGTGGAGCAATCCAAGTTGTAGATCCACAAAGGAAACATTGACAACTTGATAATGTTAGAGGATGAAGACATTGTTGGGTATGTGCTATGGGTAGATGAAGTGGTCAATTCAATTAGTGGATGGTCAAGATCTTGAAGAATCTATGGTAGTCAAAAAGGTATTGAGATCTCTTCCTAAATATATAGTTCCAAAGTGTCTTCTATTGATGAAGCTAGAGATCCAAATAATCTTAAAA